>CM030869.1:10582572-10587572 GCA_018105865.1 Metaphire vulgaris | reverse complement strand
AGCTCACCGCGTCCAAATGCCCTCCGTGTCTATATGCAGTCCGTGTCCAAATAATAATAATAATAATAATAATAATAATAATAATAATAATAATAATAATAATAATAATAATAATAATAATAATAATAATAATAATAACAATAATAATAATGTGGTATTATGTGGTTTAGCAGGTTAAGTAAGCCTGTAGGCCTATGAAACCACTGTGAATGCTCACCATGTTCAAATGCTCACCCTGTCGATATGCCCTCCGTGTCTATATGCACTCCGTGTCCAAATACTACTACTACTACTACTACTACTACTACTACTACTACTACAACTACTACTACTACTACTACTACTACTACTACTCTACTACTACTGCTACTACTACTACTTTACTACTGCTGCTACTGCTACTACTACTACTACTGCTACTGCTACTACTACTACTGGACTACTACTACTACTACTACTACTACTACTACTACTAATAATAATAATAATAAATAATAATAATAATAATAATAATGTGATATTATGTGTTTAGGAGATTAAGTAAGCCTGTGGCCCATGAAACCACTGTGAATGCTCACCGCGTTCAAATGCTCACCGCGTCGAAAGCCCTCCGTGTCTATATGCACTCCGTGTCCAAATAATAATAATAATAATAATAATAATAATAATAATAATAATAATAATAATAATAATAATAATAATAATGATAATAATAATACTGTGATTTTATGTGGTTTAGGAGGCTAATGGCCTGTAGGCCTATGAAACCACTGTGAATGCTCACCGCGTTCAAATGCTCACCCTGTCGATATGCCCTCCGTGTCTATATGCACTCCGTGTCCAAATACTACTACTACTACTACTACTACTACTACTACTACTACTGACACTACGACTACTACTGCTACTACTGCTACTGCGACTGCTACTGCCTACTACTACTGCTACTACTGCTGCTGCTACTACCACTACTACTACTACTCTACTGATACTACTACTACTACTACCACTAACGAAATAATAATAATAATAATAATAATAATAATAATAATAATGTGACGAGAGGTTAAGTAAGCCTGTTCCCATGAAACCACTGTGAATGCTCACCTTCACATGCTCACCGTCGGAATGCCCTCCGTGTCTATATGCACTCCCTGTCCAAATAATAATAATAATAATAATAATAATAATAATAATAATAATAATAATAATACTGTGATTTTATGTGGTTTAGAGGCTAAGTAAGCCTGTACGCCTATGAAACCACTGGAATGCTCACCGCGTTCAAATGTTCACCGCGTCGAAATGCCCTCCGTGTCTATATGCATTCCGTGTCCAAATAATAATAATAATAATAATAATAATAATAATAATAATAATAATAATAATAATAATAATAATAATAATAATAATAATAATACTGTGATTTTATGTGGCTTAGAGGCTAAGTAAGCCTGTACGCCCATGAAACCACTGTGAATGCTCACACCGTTCAAATGCTCACTGCGTCGAAATGCCCTCCGTGTCTATATGCACCCGTGTCCAAATAATAATAATAATGATGAATAATAATAATAATAATAATAATAATAATAATAATAATAATAATAATAATAATAATAATAATAATAATAATAATAATAATAATAATAATAATAATAATAATAATGTGATATTATGTGGCTTAGGAGATTAAGTAAGCCTGTAGGGCTATGAAACCACTGTGAATGCTCACCGCGTTCAAATGCTCACCCTGTCGATATGCCCTCCGTGTCTATATGCACTCTGTCCAAATACTACTATTACTACTAGTAGTAGTAGTACTACTACTACTAGTAGTACTACTACTACTACTACTACTACTACTACTACTACTACTACTACTACTACTACTACTACTACTACTTCTACTACTACTACTACTACTACTACTACTACTAATAATAATAATAATAATGTGATATTATGTGGTTTAGGAGGTTAAGTAAGCCTGTAGGCCCATGAAACCACTGTGAATGCTCACCATGTTCAAATGCTCACCGCGTCGAAAAGCCCTCCGTGTCTATATGCACTACTTGTCCAAATAATAATAATAATAATAATAATAATAATAATAATAATAATAATAATAATAATAATAAAAAAATAATAATAATAATAATAATACTGTGATTTTATGTGTTTAGAGGCTAAGTAAGCCTGTACGCCTATGAAACCACTGTGAATGCTCACCGCGTTCAAATGTTCACCGCGTCGAAATGCCCTCCGTGTCTATATGCATTCCGTGTCCAAATAATAATAATAATAATAATAATAATAATAATAATAATAATAATAATAATAATAATAATAATACTGTGATTTTATGTGGCTTAGGGGCCAAGTAAGCCTGTACGCCCGTGAAACCACTGTGAATGCTCACCGCGTTCAAATGCTCACCGCGTCGAAATGCCCTCCGTGTCTATATGCACTCCGTGTCCAAATAATAATAATAATGATAATAATAATAATAATAATAATAATAATAATAATAATAATAATAATAATAATAATAATAATAATAATGTGATATTATGTGGCTTAGGAGATTAAGTAAGCCTGTAGGGCTATGAAACCACTGTGAATGCTCACCGCGTTCAAATGCTCACCCCGTCGATATGCCCTCCGTGTCTATATGCACTCCGTGTCCAAATACTACTATTACTACTAGTAGTAGTAGTACTACTACTACTAGTAGTACTACTACTACTACTACTACTACAACTACTACTACTACTACTACTACTACTACTACTACTTCTACTACTACTACTACTACTACTAATAATAATAATAATAATAATAATGTGATATTATGTGGTTTAGGAGGTTAAGTAAGCCTGTAGGCCCATGAAACCACTGTGAATGCTCACCGCGTTCAAATGCTCACCGCGTCGAAAAGCCCTCCGTGTCTATATGCACTACTTGTCCAAATACTACTACTACTACTACTACTACTACTACTACTACTACTACTACTACTACTACTACTACTACTATACTATTACTGACAGACTACTACTACTACTACTACTACTACTACTACTACTACTACTACTACTGTAATAATAATAATAATAATAATAATAATGTGATATTATGTGGTTTAGGAGGTTAAGGCCTGTAGGCCCATGAAACCACTGTGAATGCTCACCGCGTTCAAATGCTCACCCCGTCGATATGCCCTCCGTGTCTATATGCACTCCGTGTCCAAATACTACTACTACTACTACTACTACTACTACTACTACTACTACTACTACTACTACTACTACTACTACTACTACTACTACTACTACTACTACTACTACTACTACTACTACTACTACTACTACTACTACTACTAATAATAATAATAATAATAATAATAATAATAATAATAATGTGATATTATGTGGTTTAGCAGGTTAAGTAAGCCTGTAGGACTATGAAACCACTGTGAATGCTCACCGCGTTCAAATGCTCACCGCGTCGAAAAGCCTTCCGTGTCTATATGCACTCCGTGTCCAAATAATAATAATAATAATAATAATAATAATAATAATAATAATAACAATAATCATAATAATGTGATATTATGTGGTTTAGGAGATTAAAGTAAGCCTGTAGGCCCTATGAAACCACTGTTAATGCTCACCGCGTTCAAATGCTCACCGCGTCGAAATGCCCTTTGTGTCTATATGCACTCCGTGTCCAAATACTACTACAACTACTACTACTGCTGCTACTACTAATACTACTACTACTACTACTACTACTACTACTGCTGCTGCTACTACTACTACTACTACTCTACTACTACTACTACTACTGAATACTACTACTACTACTACTACTACTACTACTACTACTACTACTACTACTACTAATAATAATAATAATAATGTGATATTATGGTTTAGGAGGCTAAGTAAAGCCTGTATGCCCATGAAACCACTGTGAATGCTCACTGCGTTCAAATGCTCACCGCGTCGAAAAGCCCTCCGTGTCTATATGCACTCCGTGTCCAAATAATAATAATAATAATAATAATAATAATAATAATAATAATAATAATAATAATAATAATAATAATAATAATAATAATAATAATAATAATAATAATAACAAGAATAACAATAATGTGATATTATGTGGTTTAGAGATTAAGTAAGCCTGTAGGCCTATGAAACCACTGTTAATGCTCACCGCGTTGAAATGCTCACCCCGTCGACATGACCTCCGTGTCTATATGCACTCCGTGTCCAAATACTACTACAACTACTACTACTACTACTACTACTACTACTACTACTACTACTCTCTACTGCTACTCTACTACTACTCTACTACTACTACTGCTGCTACTGCTACTACTACTACTACTACTACTGCTACTTGGACTACTACTACTACTCACTACTACTGCTACTACTACTACTACTACTAATAATAATAATAATAATAATAATAATAATAATAATAATAATAATAATAATGTGATATTATGTGGTTTAGGAGGTTAAGTAAGCCTGTTCGCCCATGAAACCACTGTGAATGCTCACCGCGTTCACATGCTCACCGCGTCGGAATGCCCTCCGTGTCTATATGCATTCCCTGTCCAAATAATAATAATAATAATAATGTGACATTATGTGGTTTAGAAGAAGTAAGCCTGTAGGACTATGAAACCACTTTGAATGCTCACCGCGTCCAAATGCCTTCCGTGTCTATATGCAGTACGTGTACAAAGAATAATAATAATAATAATAATAATAATAATAATAATAATAATAATAATAATAATAATAATAATAAATACTGTGATTTTATGTGGTTTAGGAGGCTAAGTAAGCCTGTAGGCGAATGAAACCACAGTGAATGCTCACCGCGTTCAAATGCTCACCCCCGTCGATATGCCCTCCGTGTCTATATGCACTCCGTGTCCAAATACTACTACTACTACTACTACTACTACTACT
>CM030869.1:10340072-10580072 GCA_018105865.1 Metaphire vulgaris | reverse complement strand
CTGTTAAAGCGTTAAGATAACCTTAGATAAGCTAAATACAGTAGAACTTCGTTATAACGGACTCGGTTATAGCGCATACCCGGTTATAACGTGCCGCAATGCACGGTTCCGTGTGAGGCGTTACCGTCATGGATGTAACGTCGTACCTCGAATATGCCGTATTACATTTTACAGACTCGCTAAGTACGCTATAACGAAGTTCTACTGTTATATATGCGCTGTATTATTGAACCATCTTTCACGGTTTTCTCTTCCTTGTGTGTAAAGAGCACTGTTGTTGGCGAGATTTAGCCCAGGCCAAAATTAGTGGAGATTTTGGGGGAAACGAGGAGGACATGTCTTGCCCAATTATTATTAATTAGGGCAGAGGGCGATATTTAGTCTGCAACGATGAAATTTATTCGAGGAGGCGACCACTTTTCAGGGGCGTAGCCAGGAATTTGATTGAGAGGGGGGTATAATGTGACTTGGGGTATAAATCTTTAAAAACTTTTAAAATCTTAAAAACACCTTAAACGTCATGGTAAAATTATTTGTGGGGGCATATATACCGATATACCCCCGTCGCTACGCCCCTGTCTCTTTTCTCTCGCAAAAAGCAAGGTTCGCAAATTATGAGACTCAAATAGTCGCCAAGTGGCAATTTAAAAATGATGGTCAACACATTTTCCTGAAAATGCGTCTCAAGAATTATTCTAATAATAGAAATGACAGTCCACGTAGGAACAATCGAAGAAGACAATCGTGGGTTGACCAATGACCATATATTATTCCTGACCATTTTCCGATGTTGAAGTGGGGTGGTAAAACCCTACTGACTACTTTGTTTTCTGACTGCTTGTCCCACTTTTATCTTACTTCTTGTATTCTGACTGCTTCGTTTCATTCATTTGACTGCCCTAGGGGGATGGCGGCAGATTTATGCCCCAGTAACCCCAGATATGGCGCTCATTTCCCCAAATTTCGCCCTCACATTCGCCTTCTCATTCATCTGTCAATCTGTCAAATAATCTTCCTTTCTTCACCCCTTTCCTCCATTTCTCTCCCTCTCCCTCTTTCCGTCCCCTAAGACTTTCTCCCCTTAATAATGACACGCCACGTATCAGCTTGTCTGCTTGCTAGTACTGTATGGCATACTGACAACAGTATTCGACTGAATAGCATACTGCAGCAATGACAGTACAGCATACTTGGCGCTATCGAAGAGACAGAGTTCGATTACGGACCTCCCAATTCGATCAGACTCTGAAATAATTCGATAAGTTTCCGGAGTATTTTTCTATAACTGAACGCGTCAAACATTTCGTCAAAATCTGACACTGTATACTTCTCTGACACACAATGACCTGCTTCGAGGTCATAGGGTCATAGGGTCATTGACCCGTGCTCTGTCGCAAAGCATTCTGGGATCGCCGACATTCGCGCGTTCTGAATCCACAGGGACTGAAACGAGAGGATATTGTCATTTGATTTATTTATTGATTGATATATTGATTGATTGCCAGCTCGATTGATTGATTTATTGAATGGTTGACTGTTTGTATGGCGTGCCGTAAGACGTTTGTAATTCGCAAAAGTTAATATCGGATGTGATGTGTGATATACTGCAATAATTCTACATGTTAATATTGGCTAAGTCGAAAGCGTCAACTTTTTGCTTCTTAGAGTTGCCAGTTTCGCAGTCTTTTCAAAGAGGTTTTCGACAGGTTAATAAAACGAACAGTTTTAGCAACTTTGATCGAAAAGTCAAATCGCCTGGAAAGGGGAGTATTTGAATCTCTCTCTCCTCCCATTTTCTATGAGCCACGCACCCGCAAAGTTCGCAAATGCGCGGGGGGCGGCGATCACAGGGGTCTATACAGAGGACATTTTTATAGATTTTTAGCTACATTCTCCACTTCCTCCGTCCCCTGGTTGAGAGGTGTCGCGTTTTGAACGCTGTAGAGCAAAACTAAGAGGGGCTTTACAGGTTATTCCAGCTGGGTTTGAAGCATTGAAGATGGGGACAAATAAAAATGTGGGTTTCGTCCGAGAATTTATTCAATTTACTTGAAAATTTTTCATATCTATACACAGTGCTTTGTTCTAGGAAAAAAGTCTGGAATCTCATTTCACAGCTATTATGTCGTAAGAAGCATACCATAGACAGGGCCTGTTAGTAAAATAACAGTACTTGGTATATTTATATACATTGTAGCTCTTTGTTTTAAAACTTCAATTTACCCCGTTGCCACTGAAGAAAGAACCGATTGGACATTGTAAAGTAAAACACGTATCATTGCATATCGATGTATAGACGAATCTGGCAAAAAATGTGCAGGAACGCCGTTCCCACAGAAAAAAGCACGGTCTATATGAGTTTACTACAAACCAATGCTGGGTAGTAGTAACTAGTTACAGTAACGCTAGTTACTGTAACTAGTTACTATTTTGAGTAACTAGTGGAGTAACTAGTTACTTTCAGCCAAGAGTAACTATTGTCAGTAACTAGTTACTATTTTGAATAACTAGTAACGCTAGTTACTAGTTACCGTAACTATAGTTACTTTTATAAGTGTTATTGCATTTCAAGCCCCCCAAGAAATTCCTGACTGCGCCGCTGATAACAGGTCAAATAGGCAACAAAAATGTGTAAAATTTATTTGCTGTGTGACAGAAGCCAATGGAAGAAGTGTTGAACGGTAGGTATATGGATATGCAAATATTTCGGCGTATACATTTAAGAAATTCTCCGACAAAAAGAGCAACAATTCCGTTTGTCCCCATCTTCATTGCATCAAATCCTACTAGAATAGTCAATATAGCCTGTCTTGATTTTGCTATACAACGTTCGAAATGGGACACATCTCTTTTAATTGCATTTTATTCGCAATATACTTTAAATACAGTACTCATACAGTACTCAGTGAGCGATGTGGTGCTCGATGATGCTTTCACCATGTTGATGAATGGGAATGCATCCCCACAGGGTCCCGGATGACCTTTTTTGCTTGTCAACATATTTTCCGGTGAATTTTTAAAAAATTAGTGAAAAATACTGCGAATGACCTTCTTTTTTTGCTTGTCGGCCTTTCTTCCCAGGTTTATTGACATTTAGTGGGGAAAACACTAACAATGACCTTTTTCTCTTTTTATTTTTTCTTCTTCGTCACTCTGCATCCCCCCCCCACTAACTTCCTATACATTTTTTCATCACCCCACCAAGAATTTCTGGAACCGTCATTGGTGGTACTGATATAGAAAGAAAGAATCTCAGAAGAGTGACTTACCAGGCCGGACATGTTGGACCTCTATTCGTTCAGCGGTCAGTCTTCTCCGGACACCGTCGCCGTCACTTTTAAAGACGCCAGACGCTCGCCAGGCGGCCGTCATGCATGCCACGTCAGTTGGATGACGTCATAGGAATGTCAGTCATCCAAACTGCTGGTTGTTCATGGCATGATGTTTGGCAGACGATTGGCGATAAATCAACAGGATTCAATGCAGGCGAAGTGAATTTTATTCTGACCGTGACTTCGATTAATCGTTAATTAAGCGATAGGCCTACACTTGTCGTATTTGTCTGTATACAGTAGAACTCCGTTATGACGCACTTAACTGGTCTGTAAAATTGAGTAGACATACGTTATCATCATCATCATCATCATCATCATCATCATCATCATCATCATCATCATCATCATCATCATCATCATCATCATCATCATATCAACATCATATCTCCACTTTTGACTTTACGTGTCTTTGTTTTCGAGACCTTTCGTTAGAATACGATGGGATGGGATAGAATGGGGGGTGGGATGGGATAGAATGGGCGATGGGATGGGATAATCTTTTAATTATTATTTTGGGCTGATAACCGGTTACATTTCCTTTCCAGTGTTAATAAATAATAATAATAATAATAATAATAATAATAATAATGAAATTTGAAACGCTATAGAAATTTAGTGTTTACTTACTTACTTACACAGTGCTTCTACTCTTTCGGTTTTTCATTCGTCAAAAGTTCTGGCGCTTCATAAATGCTCTAAATGATCGATTGCTACGAACCGCTCTGCGCATGCGCAGTTCTCGCGAGACGCTGACGTCTGGTCTCGCTTCCCGCGAGATTTCATGGCGTCTTTTTTAAAAAAACGGTGCAGACGACAATATCTGCGTTGTTATAGACTGGAGATTTGTCCGCCTGTCTACCTGTACCTCTGCATGTACCTCTGTCTACCTCTGTGCCTGGGTACATTATGGCCGACCAAAGGGCGATTCAATAAAGCCCGTGATGCGTATTTCATGGAACGTGGTACATAATTTTCGTCGACTCGATGGGAAAAGGTTCTAAACCCTGAACACTGTCAGTGTGACGAAATATACAGCGTTGGCAAAATTGCTAAACCTCTAATGATCACGAACAGCTTCCAAACAACAACGCATTATTCACAATAGCAGGCCAACCAGTCATTGCGCTAAATAAAGTCCTAAAAATATCGTTACCTTGGTACAACTGATTGCAGCCCCCACTGGGGATATTTTTACACCCCCTAACACTCCCAACGCCCCAATATCTGAGACCGACAGCCCCCACCCCCTCGCCCCGCCACCCAATCTGAGCCTCGGGTGACCTTTTTTTTGCTCGTCTGATTTTTTCGGCAGGGTATCCCCAGAATTTACCGACACCCCCAATTGATAATTCTAGAAATAACCCTGGCCCCCACCCTCCACCTCCTCTCACCCAATATGGATGTCAACGGTTTTCCCATCGCTAATGGCGTCAGTAAATGGCGACGCAAATTGAAAGAAATGTTTGCATAAAATCCTTAAAATAACAAGTAAAAAATCCATTGGGAAAAAGGAATTTCCTTTAAAATGCACTCATGAACAAAACCATGGCCAGACACTTTGGCCTATGAAGCCAGGGCTGAGGCCATGATGTAACCGAGCGTCAGCTACAGTGCTGTTCAAAAGTCTGGCGCCGCACCTAATAAATTGGCAGGTAGGGTGGCACTGGCGTGAACTTGGAAGAAAAATTGGGGCCCTTCCCATCTACCCTCCCCGTCCCTAAGGTAGCCTCTAAAAAGTTGGGGGATCCAGCCAAGAGGTCACATAGACGTTTACGCGTATGGTATGTGCAGGTGGTTCCAGTCTTTTGCACGCCACTGTAGGATTTTCGGGAGTTTTGAAATTTGAATTGACGTAGAGACAGCGTCGAGTGCTGGAGTAAAATTTAGTAAATTGGTAAAAGTAAAAATTAGCAAAGATGCTAGAATCTGGCGCCACCTAGCGAAGGCGAATTGCGGCGAATAATTTCGATTGTTGCCACTTCAATTTTACAATCAGCGTTGACAGATTCAAAGCGTTCCATCTGCTTTGGTGTTTTGCCTTTTCATAATTGTGACGCAGTTAATCTAAACTATCTTAGAGATTCGCCGACTTTACAGACAATACAGGTTTATGTCAGAAGCAATCAATCAATCAACTTCTATGGCGCCACTATCACAGTGTAGAACAATTGCTCCATCTGGCGAATAAGCGGAACTTTTTGAAATTCAAAACTGAGTTGTGGCAATTTCAGTTTCTTAGTTTCGATCGAAGACTGCCTCCAAATTTTCCGTCTGACTTGGGGGCTCCTTAGATCCCCCTTTTCCTTGGGAACACGGTCGATTTCCAAACGCGAAATGCATAGTTTCACCGCTGCCATCTGGCGAGTGAAGTCCGACTCTCACCTTAGGGCTCCTGCGGGGATCGAACCCGCGACCTTCTGCTCTCTCTCGTCCAACGTCGTTACCACTCTGCTAACTTTCCGCACCTCTAGTCAACCTAATTATGATTTTATCCGATAAAACACAGATACAGTAAAACCCCACTAACACGAACTTTAGGAAGACCGGATAGACGCGTTCGGGTTAACCTATAACCCGTCCTAACCGAAGCGTCGTATTAACGGGCTTCCACTGTACACAGTTTCACGTTTTCCTTTTCCTCTTTCTGTTATCTCTAAGCGTTGCCTTCCTATTTCGAATGAGCCCCTTTGTCTTCTGCCACTTTAGTTCTGGATGAGATGGGGTGGGGGAGGGGTCACCAAAAGGTCAACCAAGTCCAGACTATAGGATGCCCTTTTCAGGAAGCTGTCACCAACTTCCGGCAGATTCCATTGTCGTTTCCGGTGTAAGTTTCTCCCTCTCGCGCGCTTTACATGCCCCACCTGCGCTATCACCTTTGACGGTCGAACGACGGTCATACTGACTATTTTATGACGTCACCTGGACGGTATCAAAGCGACGCCAAAGACCAACAGTTATTCGGAGCGTAGAGAGCGTTGCCATGGAAACCCGACTTGATGAGCCGTGTGACGTCGACGACTTGAAACGATCGCACTCGCGATGCGACCAATAAAGAGTTTATGAAGCGCTATCGTTTGCACTTCTAAAGAGACTTTCTGTCTGTCCTCTGTCTCTCTCTGTCTCTGTTTCTGTGTCTCTGTCTGTCTCTGTCTCTGTCTCTGTTTCTGTGTCTCTCTGTCTCTGTGTCTGTCTTTCTTTGTCTCTGTCTCTGTCGCTGTCTGTCTTTGTCTCTCTGCGTCTGTCTCTGTCTCTGTCTCTGTCTCTGTCGCTGTCTCTGTCTCTCTCTCTCTCTCTCTCTCTCTCTCTCTCTCTCTCTCTCTCTCTCTCTCTCTCTCTCTCTCTCTCTCTCTGTTTTCTTGTGTTCGTAATGTCGTGCACTAAAAACTCCGTTCATCGTTTGCTCCGAATAACTTGCTGACCAAAGTTAAATAAAGCAAATATCGGTCATGTCAAAATTTTTTTATTATTACATAAAGGAAAGCAGAGACATCGAGTCTGTGCTTCGAATTCTCGGAGAAGACAACGCTGTAAATTTCATCCGCAGAAACGCCGATAATATCCGCTTTCCGTTCCGGGGATGACGACGACGATCACGTGACCACTTCTCCTCCATCTCCTCCATCCCCTCCATCCCCTTCATCCACCCACCGGACGTTTCTCAAGACGTCTTCTCCGTCTTGTCATTTGTCTTTTGGAGGAATCTTATTTTTATGGTTGAAGGCAGAGACAGAGACAGACAGGCAGACAGAGAAAGAGAGCGAGACAGAGAGCGGACAGGGACAGGGACAGACAGAGACAGATAAACAGACAGAGACAAAGAGAGGACTGTAGAGAGCAACAAAGACAGAGACATCAATGAGGCTAATCTTTAAACCGCTGCCATGACGTAGACGATTGTAAGTAAGATGTAGTTGGTGAGCGCTAACTAAGCTCTGAAGCCAGCGCTAAGTTATCCGCTCTGCCATTTAGACGACGTCCAGCGCGAAAGGGAAAGCGTCCGAAATTGGCCTGACTGCTATAGCAATCTACGACGGCTATAGCTAATAGCTAATAGCTACGTCGCCGATGAGACTTCTCTACGAACAGCTTAGGAACTATAGATTAGCACCTACCAGTGGCGCACCCGGAGCATGGAAGGCAGGGGGCAGTTGCTCCGGGCGGGAGTCACTCGAAGGGGATGCCAAAAAACTGACTTTGAGGGGCACATCATAGACCAGTTCGCATCAGTAACAGCAAGAATAGTGTGCATTGACAGTTTCAATCCTGCGCCAATAAAATGTTACGATTTGTTAATTAAAGATTTGTTAACCTGCTAATTTTAATTTATTACCCCCACCCCACCCTCCCCGGGCCCTCTGCCATGGGCGCCAAATACCCTAGGTACGTCCCTGTTCTGCGATTTCTACTCCATATGCAAATATCACGACGATTTTTTTCGGTTGAGAAATAGGATATCGAATACTGTATCCGCATTCGAGGAAATGTTTCGAAAAAGCAGAAGACAGAAATGTCTTACAAAGATTGGCGACAGCAGCAGCGATTTAAGGGGCCGTCCATAAAGTATACATCACGCTATTTTTGATAGAGTCTGTCGCCCTTCCCTTGTCAACCTGTCACAAATCTCGGACCCCCGCCCCTAAAAGCGTCGTCCATAAATTACGTAACGCGGGTTTTCTATTCAATAAATTCGAGTTTCTCGTTCAATTTTCAGCAGCTATACATAGAGATATTCAACTTCCGGTAATGATAACGAATGCTTTAAAATTCCATATATACCTAGCATAGGCCTAATATAATTACTATGCATCACTGATATCTTCTGCTGGAAATTAGAATTCATCTAGCCTATCAGAAGAGAAAGTAAACTATCAACGGATATTTCGGATTTTCTACGAACGGAAAGTGTGACGTCATCGCATGTGTGATCTGAACCCTCTCTTCCGTCAGAAACTGTCACACTTTCCTAGACCCCTCGCCCATAGAGCGGCGTGGCGTATCTTATGGACGGTCCCTAAGCGGGAACACGACGCGACTTTTGTAAACGAGGGGAAAGGGGAACAGAACAAAGGTCTAAAATGCCTGTAGTTCTCGGTTGTCATCCATTTTAGCAAAATTGCGCCATAAAAGAACTGGGATGCATTTATATAGCGCCGGGAGCGATCGGAGTTCTTCAATATTTTATCAGTTTCGTGAACGTTATGAACCAGGGTCTTCACTTAAACAGTATATATGTAGACCTATATTCGATGGAAAACAATACAGGATTCAATATGAAATACTTGGATCAGTAAGGCACATGAGCTTACCAACATGCCTGTTAATTCCATATTTCTTACAGAAAATTCATCTACGAAATTATATTAAATATAATTATAATATTAATTAGTGAATTTTAAGTGGTTTGGTAGGATTTTTGTCGCTCATACATTCCTCTAATACAACTTCTGTTTGGTTTTAAAAATGACCCTAACGTTATCGTACTAACTCTACCATTAAATATTGGAATTGTGTGGGGCACTTACGCCCCGGTTCTAAGAACCGCCCACGCCCGCCGCCATCGCCCCTTCGCTTTTGTGCCCTTGCTCTTCTGCGTTCGCGTGCACAGCGTACGGTAAGCGGTGCAGAATGTCGTCAGAAAAAAGTGACAAACGACAAACGACACCGTGTGTAAATTACCACTGAGAGATATAGGAACTGGTTGTAACCGGAAGGTATGGGAGAAAATTACAATGGAAAGAACGAAGTAAAGAAGAAACGATACTATGAAGATGAATGATGATTATGATGACGACGACGACTAAGTTAATGATGATGACGACGACAACCTTGAAGAGAATTTTCGAAGCAGATCACAGAACAAAAATTTAGATTTGATACAAGAGCAATAAAACAACAAGATCTTGATACTGGGCCATGATTTGGTCTTGTTGCTTTATTGCTTTTGTACAAAACAAACACAAATTTTATAATTAATTCGCTGTGTGGGAGAAGTCAATGGAAGGCTTGTTGAACAGGGGCGTAGCCAGGAATTTGATTGGGGGCCGCCGGCATAATGTGATTTGGGGGTATGAATCTTTAAAAACATTGAAAATTTTAAAAACACATTATAATTAGTAGTCTGAGTTGGGGGAGTATATATATATATATATATATATATATATATATATATATATATATCGATATACCCCCGCTACGCCCCTGCTGTTGAACAGTGTCAGTGGGCGTATAATCTGTATAACTCTCAGCGATTTTAAGAAATTCTTTGACAAAACACACATCATTTTTTTTGTAAAAATCTTCATTGCTTTAAATCGTGAAAGATTAATCTATGAAATTATTCTCAATTTCGATCTACAGGGTTCGAAATGATATAAACATTGAACATCTAACGTCACCTTCCGTAAGAACTGACAACCACTTGTATATCCAATACAATCCTATTATTATTATTATTATTATTATTATTATTATTATTATTATTAAACTGACAATTTCTTGTGCGCCGTATTACCAAAATGTCAGGAGCAAGGGCACATTACAGAGTCCAATAAAAATAAATAAAATAACAGTCATAAAAATGAATTGAAAACACAATAGGCCTACGGTATCGCATCACACGGGACCGTACATTGCGGTACGTTATAAAAATGTACGTTATATCGAAGTTTCACTGTATTTCCAAAATGTCCATTGATTTGCGCGCGCTTTGTGTAGGCCTATGGCCAATCACTCACTGCAAACAACACGACACGCACACTGCCTTCGAAACTAAGTCCTGTTGCTCGTTCAGCGAGTGAGTGAGTGAGTGAGTGAGTGAGTGAGTGAGTGAGTGAGTGAGCTAGTCAGTTCTTGGCTTGTCTGTCTGTCTGTCTGTTGCGGAGGTCTTGATCGAGACAACGACTCGGTCTCGAAGAAAGTCAGGGGGCGGTCAGAAGAGATTGCGGCCGCCGCCAGGTGTCGCGCTATAAATAGAGCGGAATTCTGCTGACGTCGCAGAATATTATTTCTCGGAGGGAAGAAAGAATCCGAGTGGATGGACGCTTCGAAACCTTTGAATTCTCTACTTACTTACTTACTTACTTACTTACTTACTGAGGAATTGGAAGTTGGATGACATTGTCAGCTTTCTCGGAGACAATATTATTGGATACGCGTCAATAGAATTAGTCTGTTCTAGCGATTTGCCGGGGATCTTGACGATTCAACTTCCGGTGTGACGACATATCCGGTATTTTCTATTTCCGGTGTGAATTTCCTATTCGCAACGTCAAAAGATCCGGTGAGAGAAACGCTATCTTAGCCTACTTTAATTATTTAAAATTTTCATGTTTGCTTAATTGCCCTATTGGAGCAAAAGTAGCAAAATTTCCATAGAATACTATAGGCAAGTAAGTAAGTAAAATCTCGTAAATTTATATAGCGCTTTGGAAAGTAGCACAGTAGTAGCTGCTTATTCTTATGCGATTAATCTTTCTTGAAATAGCTATAGGCAAGGCAGGTGGTTTGTTGGCCGGGCAAAGGTCAGTGTATCTATGAGGTGGCGGGTCGGGCTGTTATAGCATAAAATTTTTCCAGGGGTGCAGAACAAGGTCTTGAGACGAAAGAACTAAAAAAATTTTTCCAGGAGTGCAAAACAAGGTTTTGTGATGAAAGAAACAGGTAATTTTACTTTTTTCATAACTCCACAATTTTTCCAGGGGTGCAATTGGTGCAAGTACAGAAGAACTTTGATATAAAGGACTCGGTTATAACGCGTCGCAATGTACGATTCCGTGTGATGCGCTACCGTATTGGATGGTAATGGATATAACGTACCTCGGATGCAACGTACTCAATTTTACAGACCCGCTAAGTACGTTCTAACGAGGTTCTACTGTACATCTTATGGAGTCTCCTTGTAATATTAAAGCGCAAACGCCATATTTTATTACAATCGCAGTAATGTAATGCAATGTAATTTTCATTTTGGCCGAACTAGGAATAACTAAACTAGAAGACTTTCTGCCAATAGAATACCCAACACATTTGTTACATTTGTCTGAAACAAAGAACCGATATCATTAGAGAATAAGTAAAAAAGTAGGCAGATATGCAAAAATCTTGTGAATTTATTTATATAGCGCTTCCGAGTTGTAGTACCGCAGTACCTGCTTATTGTATAGGTGCTCAGTCTAAATTTGTTGAAATTTGTGAAAGGAATGATTAGGAGAGACTCGCCTATTTATCCGTTCCTCTTATAGCTGTGATTTTCCCCTCTCTTTGCCACGACTAGAAATTAGCAAACAAAATTTGTGGAGTGGGCTGGGGGAGGGCTTAGAGAAAAAGGCCTGGTTACCAGGGTCGTAGTGACGAGGGGATATCGTTAAATATACCCCCGTAACCCCCTCCCCAAATCAGACTACCTAAACAATTTGAATGCGTTTTTTAAGATTTTCAAAGTTTTTAAGGTTTACCCCCCATCACATTATACCCCCCATCAAATCCTGGCTACGTCCCTGCCATGAACTGCATCTTAACGAGACACGTCTTGACAATGGAGCTTTGGAATATTTTTCAGAAAAGAATGATCCGAAGGACTTCGTCTCCGCTGAGCACAGCCACTGTCCTGTTCCTCTTGGTCCTGTCCTCGGCTCTAGCAGGTCCGGATGTTCCGTACCTGATCAGGTACGTTTGTTACGCTACGCTACACGTAACAAATGTAGTAGTAGTAGTAATAATAATAATAATAATAATAATAATAATAATAATAATAATAATAATGATTTGAAGTGGTATAGGAGATACACCATCTTGTCCTCCTGTGATTCTGCGATCGTGACGTCACGTTTATATGGCGCATTTTCAACTTCCCCCCCCCCAGTGGCGGTTCCAGGATTTCTTGGTGGGGGGATGAAAATAGAAGGAAAAAATCTATAAACTTTGCCGGAAAAGACTGGAAAAAGGGAATCTTATCCATAATTTGACTATACTTTTACCGGAAAATAGGTTGAGAAGCAAAAAAGGTCATTCGCAGTTAGTTTTACTAGACTTTCACCCAAAGATAGGTTTTCAAAAAGAGTAAGCCCAGAAGTCCGGTGGAGGGATGCATCCCCACTCATCGCCCACATGGAACCGCCACTGTCCGCCAACCACCCCCCGTGGTAGTCGCTAGGAACGTCCCAGAGATGTGAACGTGTGAACTCAGAATCGTTTCCGTTTGTGCGTGTTCAATTGTCAATTGGCGGCGCAGCCAGGCTGGCTACTGACTGGCTACGCCCGCGTTACGAGTTTTCTCATCTCGTCGGGTGGGGGAAACGGTCGAAGAGAGATCAATCAGATGGAAGTTATTGACTGAAATTGGCGCAAATGGCTTTGCTTTTAGTTTATTTTCGCATCCATTTGGATCTGCGTTCTTCAGAAATTGAAAGATCATCTGCAAAAGGAAAAAGGTCATTGGAGAGAGAGAGAGAGAGAGAGAGAGAGAGAGAGACAGACAGACAGACAGACATACAGGCAGACAGACAAACAGGTAAACAGGCAGACAGACAGGCAGACAGACAGACAGAGATAGAGACAGACAGACAGAGACAGACAGGCAGACAGACAAACAGAGAAGAGGAGAGCCGCACACACTGAAAGCAAATAGGATACTGGATACTACTTCCGGTACTCTGGCTAAGTACTATCTCGTGTATTGACCTAAAAGACCAAAAAACGATCAACTTACTTACTTACTTAAAGACGATGCGAGGATCAAAAGAAAACCGATCAGTCGGAGGTTGATCATGAATTCATGATCTTCTCAAATGACCGGTCAACACTCTCTTTCTCTGTCTGTCTGTCTGTCTCTGTCTATCTCTTTCTCTCAGTATGTCATTCAGTCTGATACCTATGTGTGCCTTTGTTTGCTCTCAGTCTCTGTCTCTGTCTCTGTCTCCCTCCATGTCTCTCGTTTATAGCGCTTCATAGTTTTAGCATTAACAGTCTATGTTCTCAAATTCTGTGTACCGGTCGAGCCACCAATAACAGTAACAATTATTACAGATCATAAGATATAATATACTACAGTAAAGCTACATAATAATATCTAGATCTAGGCCTATACTAACTCCGCCAGCCAGCCAGCCAGCCAGCCAGCCGAAGTAGGCCTATAATATTAGCGGGTAGGGGGCGGGGGCAAGGAGGTGTCGCCAGAGCCTGCCTGAGGACGCAATTTATAACAGATTTTGTTTCAAGAGTTATTTCGCTCCGTACTTGCGCTTAGTCAGTTTACCAGCCGCCTGGTCCTTGAGAAATAAAGATGAAATTAAAGGCGTATCTGTGCGTGCTCTTCATGTCATTCTGGCAACAAATTCCCTTGGCAGCCACCAGACCACCTAGAACTGTATCTCCCAATCATAAGCAAAGACCACCAGACCTCAGCAACAATCAGAAATAATTGTACAAAGTACAAATCATCACGCCCTATACAGCGTAATAGTAATAGAGCTTAGGCCATAATGGCTGACAGAAGAAATGAAAAATCTGAAGAAAAAACAGTAAAGAACACGTCAAAAACACATATAAAATCCTCATATGATTTTAGTCTCTTAGCCATTAATGATTAAAATAATATAAGCGAACAACAATGAAAACGAAGCAGGTCTGTAGATCGAGACTTTTTCGTTAAAATTGACGCGTGAGAGCGTTGTCAAAATACAATCCAGAATTGACAGTCTGTGCAAAAAAATCAAGAACATCGACCTCATTAACAGACATTATATTTAAGATAGTTTGACGGAGTTGTAGTACAGAGAAATTGTAGTAATATATAACAAGAGGAGGACCTTAGTAGTCGCCTTCGTAACCATCATCATCATTCACCTCTCTTTATGGATAGTGGATCGCATGATCACTGTTAGCATAATGCTTATAATTAATAATAATAATAATAATAATAATAATAATAATAATAATAATAATAATAATAATAATAATGTGATGTTAAGTGGTTTAGGAGGCTAAGTAAGCCTGTGTGAAAAGCATTGTGAATGCCCTCCGCGTCTAAATGCCCTCCGCGTTCAAATGCTCACCGCGTCCAAATAATAATAATAATAATAATAATAATAATAATAATAATAATAATAATAATAATAATAATAATAATAATAATATTTTTTAATAATAATAATAATAATAATAATAATAAATAAATAAATAAGCGTGTTCAATCTATCTGTAACGTAACAACATTTATTCGCATCGTAGCATATCGTCTTAGGGCTAGAGCCGCTATACAACTGGTGTTGTGGAAATAGTCTGCCCGTTGTTTTAATTAAATACAGTGGCGTCGCCAGAAATTTTGGTTGGGGGGTGCAAAAGGGGCTAGCGTGTCAGATTCCTTACCCACCCCTCCCCCCTCCACTGAAAACTTTCTCACCGAATTTGCGCGAATCTGGTAGGTATTTTGGGGCAGGTTTGAGGGCTGTTGCCCCATTCCCCCCCCGTGGCGACGCTAATGTTACTAGGGCCTCTTCACTTGCCTGTCAAAAGTGCTAGCCACTCACACGTCTGCCAATACCATTCTCTGTAGTTTAAAAATGTCCAATTTAAGCAATAGAAAATATCACAGGCAAAATTCTGAATGCCAAGAACTTTTGATATACAAGAGATAGTGGCCTAATTTTTGAAAAAAACTTGATTAGCAGGTGCTCTTCACTTGCCAGTTCAACGTGCTAACCATTCACACGTCTGCTAATACAATTCTCTGTAGTTTAAAAATGTCCAATTTAAGCAATAGAAAATATCACAGGCAAAATTCTGAATGCCAAGAACTTTTGATATACAAGAGATAGTGGCCTAATTTTTGAAAAAAACTTGATTAGCAGGTGCTCTTCACTTGCCAGTTCAACGTGCTAACCATTCACACGTCTGCTAATACAATTCTCTGTAGTTTAAAAATGTCCAATTTACGCAATAGAAAATACCACAGGCAAAATTCTGAATGCCAAGAACTTTTGATATACAAGAGATAGTGGCCTGATTTTTGAAAAATCTTGATTACTATAGCTGCTCTTCACTTGCCTGTCAAAAGTGCTAGCCATTCACACGTCTGCCAATGCCATTCTCTGTAGTTTAAAAATGTCCAACTTAAACAATAGAAAATACCACAAGCAAAATTCTGAATGCCAAGAACTTTTGATATACAAGAGATAGTGGCCTAAGTTTTGAAAAAAAAACTTGATTACTAGGCAGTGGCGTTGCCATGAATTTTTGGTTGGGGTGGGGAGGGGAAAGGGGCTAGCGTGTCAGATTCCTTACCCACCCCTCACCCTCTCCCTCCACAGAAAACTTTCTCACCGGATTTGCGTAAATCTGGTAGGTGGTCTGGGGCAGGTTGGGGGGAGGGGGGCAGTTGCCCCATTTGCCCCCCCGTGGCGACGCTAATGATTAAATATTAACTGTAAAATTTACTTGTTAGCTAATTTGGTCGGCGAGCGGACCTGGGAGCAGAGTAGGGGTCGGCAGCCCAAAAAGTCTGTGAATCTGCGGAGGATACGCTGTACGCTTTGTTCTCGTAGAGTTCGTTCTAAGAAGTACGTCTCCGACCAGCGCATAGCCGAACTGCAGGCCCTGATAGCGCTGGCGAGCAGGATAGGCGTACAGACGAAACCAACCTATGGACATGGGCACGTCGACCCGTTCGCTGCGTAAGTAATTTCAATCAATCATTCGATCAATCAAAGGACTTCTATGACCCCCTCCTTCTTCTCAACAACTGTCAACTTTCACTTACCCCCCCCCCCTAATTACGTCAACAACTCTTGACCCCCAACCCCCCAAGATCAATGAAAGGTCCCAATAACAAGGTTATTATTTTTGTGATGATGATCATTTTTTCCTTTTTTCTCATCGAGTGTCAAAATGTGGTGGTGATTACCTTTTTTCTAATGCTTTTTTTCCATTGTAATAAGTAGTATTCTATGAAATTTCCTAATTTTTATTATTTAAAAAAGTGAAATTGTTGGCGTCAACTTCTCTTGACCCCCCCCCGGCCTCCCCTGTCAACAACTGTCAAACTTTTCCAAACCCCCTCCCCTAAATTGTTGACGTAATTAATGGACAGCCCCTAATAATAATGACGCCAATAATTTAAGTGGTTCATGAGGCTAAGTTGGCTTGTGTGAAAATCATTATAAGTGTTCTCAGTATTTACTAACTTAGTTTTCCCAGATAACTTCTGAATTCGTTTATTGTTTCAACTGTTCCTGCCCTTTCGTCCAAACTGCTCCATTATTCTGGCTCTAAAGATGGGCGTCCTTTGGTCCCACCCTCTTACCGAAAAACCTTGTCTTCCCCAGAAATAATTCTATCTCCAATTTTTATAGCGCCATGCCTAATTCTAGTCCACTGTAAATGCATCTCAGCAGACTTTTATGACTACGTTTAAATATATTTTTGGTTCACCGAAACGTATTAAATTTTGTCCACGCAAACGACGTCAATAGAATGTGTCGAATTTAGAAAGTGTGTGTAAATCCATCTAAGATCTATTAACTTCATGTGTTGGCGAAATATTGGGAGGAAAGAGACAAAATTTGTGATCGAAATGGCGCACAATGGCGAGATAAAAGCTAAGAATATAGGTCCCACGAACTTTGGTTCTGATGATGAAATTGCTTCCGTTATGTCCAATGCAAATAAAAACGGATCACTGAAACTGCTATGGGCTGTTTTGCTGACGTGTTTCTAAATGCACGCAAGATCTTAGAAATAGAAGTGAAAATTCCGAGATCAACTTTACACCAAACCTCAGAAAGAAGTCCTAATCGTCTTTTAGTCTTTAAGTTAATATGTAAACCAGGATTCTTAACATTTCTTTTTCTTTAAGTTAATATGTATAGCCTACTAGGATTCTTTAGTTTACCACAAATATTAGGTTACGACTATGTGAAGGTGATGATGATGACGACGATGATGATGAAGATGATGATGATGATGATGACGATGATGACGATGATGATGATGATGATGACGACAACGACGAAGGGAAAGAAGATTTCTTAAATATATAAAAAGTAGAGGCGATGGCCAATATGTAGAAGCGAAATGATTCGTCACGTTCTGAGAATAAGACTCTAATATTTAATGAGGTAATCTGTCTTTTTTCTGCAATATAGACCCCCATACAGTATAACCCCGATACAGTATAACCACAGAAGCCAAGTTTTCCTTCGAATTTGAGAGTCGAGATTTAAATTCATGATTATCTTTAAATTGACATTATATTACTTAGACGTGGTGATCTTCATGGTTTTCCCGACAACTTATAACCAACCACTCGCTTGATCTCATTCGAGTTTAGACGCATTTACTGTAAGATGTACTGCGACACACAACATTCGAATTTTTAAAAATGTTCTTTTAAATCGAACAGCCTATTATAAGCATGTCTATTTCAGGTTGGGCACTAATGTTGAAGGTGACACCATTTAGTTAATTAATCTACTTGGTTGTTTTTCATAAATTAATATTTCCACTTTGAATTGAATCTTATTTTCGCTTCAACGAGAGTTTTTAATGAAATGGAACGCACGAGAAATGCAGCCATTGAAAATGGCGATCTTGAATTTTTCAAAAAGAAACAGAAACTTCGTCAGCATTAATGAATTTCCACGACGCCTCTCTGTCTCTGTCTCTGTCTGTCTGCCTGTCTGTCTCTCTCTCTGTCTGTCTGTCTCTCTCTCTGTCTCACTCTGTCTGTCTGTCTGCTTGTCTATCTCTGTCTGTCTCTGTCTGTCTCTGTCTGTCTCTCTGTCTGTCTCTCTATCTGCCTCTCTCTCTCTGTCTCTGTCTCTCTCTCTGTCTCTCTCTCTCTGTCTCTCTCTTTCTCTCTCTCTCTCATTCTCTCTCTCTCTCTCTGACTTTAGCTAAATATACTCGGTTTATCTAGATGTTTTGACGCATTGACATACATAAATGGCGGCTATAGATCGCTGGCCACTCTGCCTCTGCCTCTGCCGTCTGCGTATATGATCCTATCTGGTCTTTTCCAGACGCTTCGGCTATCAACAGGTGTCCGTATCTCGGTATAATTTGCCGCGAAATTCTCCCGCACGACCTGTTGGAATGCCTTCTCCTGTACTTGTAACCTTCGCATTTTAAGTTCGTCATCGACGAGAATCCGAACATTCCTCCTCCTCCGTCACTTTCTCCGTCTGGTCATATACCAGGGATGGAACGAAATTGATTCGGCGCAATTTAGAAGCAGATTGGGAATTTGAGACATCTCGTGCATTTTCGAAATTCGCTAGAATTGCCACTACATCCTCAGTCCTGACACTGTTCGTCAAACGTGTGCCATTAGCAATGGCAAACGCAAGTTCTGTAATAGGGCAATGCAGATAATAATAATAATAATAATAATAATAATAATAATAATAATAATAATAATAATAATAATAATACTACTACTACTACTACTACTACTACTACTACTACTACTACTACTACTACTACTACTACTACTACTACTACTACTACTACTACTAATAATAATAATAATAGCACCACCACCACCACTACTACTACTACTACTACTTCTACTACTACTACTACTACTACTACTACTAATAATAATAATAATAATAATAATAACAATAACACTACTACTACTACTACTACTACTACTACTACTACTACTACTACTACTACTACTACTACTAATAATAATAATAATAATAATAATAATAGTAATAACAGGGTTTAGAAATTCACCGACACCCCTCACCCCTAATTGAAGATCATAGAAATAAGCCTGAATGAGTCCGTCTCAGAGCTCAGCTGCTGTAACATGCTGACTTTCCAATTTATTGCATCTTTAAATTACTCTTCATAAAGTAAGTAAAGTAAAGTAAAATCTCGTAAACTTATACAGCGCTCTGGAAAGTAGTAGGCCTGCAGTAGTAGCTGCTTATTCTAATGGGCTTAATCTTTCTTGAAATAGAGCTATAGGCAAGGTGGTTTGTCGCGCGGGCAAATGTCAGTGTGTCTATGCGGCGGTGGGGTCAGGTTGTTATTGCTATGGTGTTAAGTGTTTTTTGTGTTTTGTTTTCCAGTGGAAGACGTCGCAAAAGGTCCGTAGATTTCGTCTCCTACTGGAACGCTCTACACAGCGACCCACGGCGCCTTAAAACGCACGCTGCAGACGACGTCGAAGCGGTGCGAAATAGACTAAAACTCCAGTGATAGCGTGGAAAACGGCACCGCTTTCTCGGCGATCGCTCGTAAATAATATTGCTCTAATTGTCGCCAAAGATCTCGCTATGTCCAAAAATTACGTTTGTTGCGCAAGTTTTAAAAATCGATCTAAACTAAAAAGAACAATAATTATTAATTGTGTATGATTTTTCACAGTCCTGTTAAATTTCCGTTGGTTGTACGTACCTGACAACCCATTCAAATAAAATTATTGTTTGTATTGTTAGTTATACATTTCCTTGCCTCAATATATATATATATATATATATATATATATATATATATATATATATATATATATGTATAGTTGCGTGGTTTGGAAGAAGATGATTCGACTATTCGACTATCGAAAAAAGCAGGTCGTTCAGATATGGACATGGGTTGGGTTCACGGTCCACCCATGGTTTAGGTTGGGTTGGGTCAGACATTTTCATGTTTACGGTGGGTTGGGTTGGGTCATAAAACAAGTTATGGTTTAAGAAATTAGTAATATATTACGGCGAGAGAGAGAGAATCTCGATTTCCTGTGTCCTCTGCAAAAAACCGACATCTCACCGAAATCCTTGATCAAGTCCACATTGAAAGTCGATCAAACGTTCTTTAAACTGTAACGCAAGATTTCGTGATTTACAATTTAGCTCGTAAGTCATCTTGTAGATCGGGAGAGAATGTCTTACCTCCTTCTTCGTCTCCTCCTTCTTCTTCTTCGCCTCCTCCTCCTTCTCCTCCTCCTTCTCCTCCCCAGTCACCGATCGGAGACACTTGAGATCGCTTTTCTTTCTCTTTCTCTCTTTCTCTCTGTCTCTTTCTCTCCGTCTGTCTGTCTCTGTCTGTCTGTCTTTCTCTCTCGGTTTCTGTTTTCTTTTTTCGCGAACAACTCTGACCCCTCCCCCGCCCCCCCCCCTGATATTGTCCCAAACAGTCTTAATATAACTGAAACCGATTTGAAATCAAGAAAGGGCATAGAACTTCGCTTATAAGAAAGCAAGTAATATCTCGTGAGTTCGTGTAGTTGCTTATTCCTGGAAGCTTAATATGGCTTTGAATGGCTGTAGCCAAGATATGGATTGGTCGATACAGTAGGACTTCGTTATAAGGAACTGGGTTATAGGGTGCAATTCGGCTATAACGTACAGCGATGTATACGATCCAGTGTGATGCTCTTTTCAAATTCTGTGCACTAAAATTATATAATTGTAATTATTGGATACAATTGGATGTCATTGGATACAACGTACCTCCGATATATCGTACTCAATTTTACACACCCGCTAACTTCGCTAAGTACGTTATAACGAAGTTCTACTGTATATTGCATGTGGCAGTGAATGTAGGCATGCACCTCTGAATAGATTTTTTAAAAGGAAGGTCTTAAGTTTTGATCCAAAATAGATACATAGATAGTAGTGGTATATCACATGCTTTACCTTCTACCTCTCCTCCCGCCACAGAATTTTCAAATGGCGGTTTAGCGGTCACGTGCAGTGTCACGTGGCTAGCACGTCATCCAAGCGACGTTGCGCGTGCAACTGCTAGATAAATCTGTTCAAATTCTGTGCACTAAAAGTGGAGTATAGGCCCTAAAATTAAAACGAACGCTTGGATCCAGAACAATTCTTGACCCTCCCCCACCCAACATCCTTACCCCGTCGACCACACTGTGGAATCTTGACCATTCGATTCGTGACGGCGATGTCTTCGGTCAGTTTTACTCCCCGGCAAAATAGTTCGGACATCCGCGTGGCCTTTGATGGGATGCTCGCGTGCGGCGAACCGATAAAGGCTTCCTCCGCTGGATTCATGGGTTCAAAGAAGGCGTGTGGAAGAACGGGTCTTCTGACCCGCAGGGTCGGGTCGGGTCGGGATAGGGGGGAGGGGTGATGAATCCTGTCTCTATCTATCTATCTTTCTTTCTTTCTCCACGGTGCTTCGAGTTTCGATTGAAGTGCAAGAGGTTAAGCGAGACCGCGTTGAAAGAGTGCGTTCAAAATCAATGCGACATAACGGCATAGAAATTCCATGACCGACGTTCAAGAAACACGGTCAGGATGGTGAGAAAGGGAGGGGAGAGGAAAGGAGGAGGGAGAGGGAGAGGGAGTAGGCACAGAGGTAATGCACAGACACTTAGAAACAATTTTACTTTTGTCGTTGAAATTCTCGACTTCCTGTCGCTTGTGAAAAATCTTACGGATAATTTCCCATGCTCTCTGTCTGTCTGTCTGTCTGTCTGTCTGTCTGTCTCTCTCGTGGGGATCTGGGTTGCCACTGCACCCTCTGAACCCTCTGTACCTCTCGTATAGGGCTGCTTTTTTTGCCGTGCGTGGAATTAACCTAGGATTACGCAAACGATGTCGTCCATTTGTCTAATTCGCATTTTTGACTTGCGTGGCGATGCTTAGCATCGATTGTATTGGTGGCGACCAGTAAGTAAATAAGTAAGTAATTAAGTAAAATCTCGTGGATTTATATAGCGCTTTGGAAAGTAGTAACACAGTGGCAGCTTATTCTCAGGCGCGACCAGATACCTGCACTCGGATCTAATCCCAAATATTCGAACGCTGACTCATAATTCCTTCGAAAATCTGGTTCTGTAATCTAGAGAGAGAGAGAGAGAGAGAGAGAGAGAGAGAGAGAGAGAGAGAGAGAGAGAGAGAGAGAGAGAGAGGAGGAGGAGAGGATAGCACTTAGGAAAAGCAGTGACGTAGCCAGGATTCCAGAATGGAAGGCACTTCAGCATTTTACGGACAAAAGTATTGACAAGCAAAATTTTGAAAAGACATTTTAAAAATCCTAGTATGTTTTGGGCTTTGAGTATGGAGGGTGCCACAAGCCAAATATTGGGTGGGCCAACATGGCCTGTTTGAAATTGGACAATGCACGGACTAGTGCTACAGTAGGCTATAGATATGCAAACATTCAGAAGAGTGATGAAACGAATTAAAACCACATATTCTTGTGTCCCCATCTTTGCTGTGTTAAACCGTACTAGAATTGTCAATATATTCTGTCTCAATTTTTTTCTAGAGCTTTCGAAATGCCACAAAAAATAATGAGCCATTTGAAACGACACTATACAAAGTCTTTCAGAAATCTATTCTCTGTCAAATGTCTAAAAAATCAATCGAGAGATAAGATGGCGCTTAAGAGAGCTGGTTTCTTCTATTACAGGTTTTATAGACCACAAAATATTATAAAATTGATACCCTGTTTGAAATTGGACAAGGCAAGGACTAGTGCTACAGTAGGTTATAGATATGCAAACATTCAGAAGAGTGATGAAACGAATTAAAAGGCCTTTGAGTTATAGACCCGTGCCTCCCCCTATTGAATGCCTGATCCCCCTAGCCTCCCTCCAGTTGGGGCCTCCATACTTACTACTACATACTCAGCGACAAATAGTTGGCCCCCGCCACCCTTGGAACGCCCCCCCCCCCAACTTGTCAAATCCTATGCAGCAGCCGCTCCAGGATTTGACGAGTGGGACGGTGGGCGTTTGGGTGGCAACTTCGAAGTATGTGGGGTCATACATAGGTACACTGTATGTAGTAGTAAGCATAGGGTCCCAACAGGGTGGCCACTGGACACTGGGGGCAGGCATTCAATATTATTATTATTATTATTATTATTATTATTATTATTATTATTATTATTATTATTATTATTATTATTATTATTATTATTATTATTATTAGCTAGACGATTTATATAGCGCAATAAGAATGGCAAAAGTGGCCAACTACATTTAAGAGCACTTTACATAGTCCTGTAATGAGGTAATAAGGGGGCACGGATCCTCTGGGGCCCCCATGAGGAGCTGCCACTGATCCTGGAGCCGCCAGTGGTATTCAGACGCTGACTCAAGACCAATGGAAGGCATGTGGATTATTCGATTTATCATCGTGGGGTCTGGCAACCCAACCATACGCTCGGTATAGCATGTTCCCGCTAAGTCTAGCAGCGTCATGGGTCTGTAGTGATCTGGTCGATTGGAAGATACACTATCCGGATTGTGTGCGGATACATGACAGACGCATGTTAGATACCGTATCTTCGTCTCGCAGATACTGTAATAACTTACTATTTGATCGATGTTACCTCTATAAGTAGTTCCGTGTTTCGCAAAGATATAGGAACGCCCACTCGTCGAAAATAGAAAAACGCATCAATTTCTGATTGCATATCCTCCTCGAGTCCCGGAACTAGGGATTTTTGGTAGACTGTCTTTGAACACAGCGGCCCAAAGTTACAGCTGGCCTACAATCGGTCTTCTTTTCTGTTCAACCGAAGTCACCTCACTAAGGTTTTTGCTATGCGTGTTATTCCTATTAACCTAATATAAAATCATTTTTTGTCTTTTTCCTAATCAATCAATCAATGATCAATCAATCAATCAATGATCAATCAATCAAGCAGTGCACCAATGCAACCTTGAATAGTGCGACTTTCCACGTGCTGGCGGCTTTTAAACATAGAGCTCTTCTAATCTTCTATGGGTTTTAAACATAGAAATCTTTTAATTTGATCATGGCCGACCGAGCCTTTGTTTACGTTCTGTTACTCGTATTTACAGCTGTAAAGCAGGACTTACAAGGTCAGATCAGACATTACTTAAATATTACGGATATTCTAAAGGGGTTTACACTGTACGTTTGCAGCTTAAGCGTAAACTGTAAATGTTTCATGTTCAACAACTGCGCAGCACGAATGTCGCTTAGCCGTAAAGTAAGGAAGTAAATGTGAATTTATGCGGGGCTTGGTAAACCTCAAATTTAGAAGCATGCAGAGTTTCAGACATATGTTCACTTTAGGTTTCAAATTAAATAGAAAAAGCGACGATGGCAGTGCCAGACACCTTCTAAATTAAGGTCCTCTCTATAGTTACAACGAAAAAATACCTTAATGCTAGAAGACAGGCTTGCATGAAAAAACACATTTGGCCGCTAAACTGTAAAGTCTGCACTGCACTGTCAACTTGAATGAGCGCAGATATGAATGGAATAGTGAACCAGTGTTGGCAAATTTGATATCCGACCGAATTTCATCGACATTACCATTAAAATTGTGTAAATTTCCACTCAGTCTGTAGCGAGCAAGTTCCGTTTCACACTTTCTACAAGGAAATTCGTGTCGACCAGTTCTCGAACTTTGGCAGTTTACAGCTGATCGATGTCAATGTTCCGCCTCTCACCGTTTCCGCCGTATTTCATCTCCGTGGTCTGAGAACTCCACAGCCGTGTCCAGTTAGAAATATTTCAATGCAAGTGTTCTCATTTTCTGTAATGTTAAGACGATCGATGGTAGCGATTAATTGTACGGTGATTTCTCATATTTTAATAATAATTAATATTAGTTGATGGGGCCACAGAGGTCGCCCCACACACACCCATTCGGACTGGGACTGGTGGTCATGAGATTTGTGCAAAACTGAGGAGTAGTTTGGAGGTGGAATGTAGTTTGAGAATGAGCAAAAGAAGTTCAAAGCTGTTTTTTTGTGCCTTTGTTCAGATAATTCTGATGCAACTGTCCCTTATATCTCATGTCTGACACGCTGCTTTCAGTTACTGGCAGTACGGCAGCGTACCTGTAGCTGAGTACCATGGAAAAGCAACCTTTCCGAAAGATTTCATTCTTCGCCGAAGCTACCTTAACGGCACCTCCTTGCCTTCAAATGAGTCACCGCTTTCTCTGCGGCTCGAGCAACCGCTCGCGGGAACCTGGTTTTTCGGGTGCTCGTGGAGAAGCAAGACGATCAAGTTATTAAAAAGGTATTTCATACTTTACTTTTATAATATAGTCGATTAAACCCTGCATAGGATAATATAAGTTCCTACTAATAATGAGTATGGAAAGTTCTGGCCTGGGAGCTGTATCATTGCATGTAACTGACATAGCAATCTTTATTTTTTGCAGTAGTTTGCATAGTGTTTGCATGTTTGTGTATAGTTAATTGGTTTTAAAAGCAGTTACTATTACAATTACAATTACATTCTGTTATATTTATTAGTGAACATTTTTGTAGTTGAATACCATGGATTGCTCGTATTGGCTTCAAATGAACGTGACCGTTAATGTTTCGACTTCATTTTATGAAATCGCTGCCAACAAAACCACTGAAGTTAAGATCCAGCAGCCCAATGAACTGTTCAGGTTTTTACCTAATCAATATATTCACGTTATAATAGTGTTAAAGGTTCAAAGTGTGAACTCATTTGATCATTTTTGTTGCTTCAAAATGTCGCTGCACTAATGAGTTCTTGTATGATTGCTATGTAACAAAAGTGCAAACTCTCTCTTGAGTAGATAATGTACATGAAAAATTATGAACTGTATCTTTTTGTCTTCCGTAATATGATTTAGGCAAAAAAATTCAGGCCCCATTTTCACCGAAATTCAGAAGAAACATAGAGCCTTGAACAGGTATTTAAGAACAGGTATTTAAGAAAATACATATTTATGTTTGCAAAGTAAAAAATACAATACAAAGACCTAATGTATGTATGTTTGTCACAAATGAAGAACTATACATGCATATAAACCATTTGTCAACTTTTTCGAAAGCAAGAAAATACAATAAAGCAAAATAATGGACCAATAAGAGAGGAGACCACACAAGGAATGGTGTGATGATGTAAGAATGTGTACATTTACAGGATATTACACACATAACACAAAGAATGGCAGAAAACTGTAGATGGTATTCATACATTCATACACTGCAACTGAGAAGTCTTGCTTTTGATTTTCAGGTTCTTTGTTGGCGCAGATGTATACAGATACTCGGTTACGTTGACGTGCAACAGCACGTCACGTTGTCCTTACGTCATGTCTTCACGAGCCCTTGGAATCCCAGGTGACAGCAACGACACGGTCAGCGTCAACTGTTCCGCGGTCGAACCGTCGACCTGTGTGCTTTGGTTTCCCGATCCCGCGGTCGACCAGTGGCACTACCTGAAGATCACGTGTCTTCAGGGCTGCAGCGGGACTCTTGCCTTGTTTCTAAAGTTTTACGGTAAGGGCAGTGTTTTAACTTTATCCAGACCCCAGGCCTTGGGGGGGGGCGGGGGCTTGGCTGAAAGAATGACTTCTTTGCCAAGTATTAACACATTACATAGATGTGTTAGTTTTCCAATAAGTTGGATATCATAACTATTGTCTTAATTTAAAGGTTGACTTTGTCCAAGAGACCTTGAATGCAATTTTGTCCAGTGTATGGACATGGTCTTAATTTGTTAGTTATGGATTTATTTATTTATGTTTTTTCTTCTTTCAGAGTGTAATCTTCAGCCTCCTGAACCTGTTACCATGTCAACAGCTGCATCATCGGTCACGTTTACAAGTGTCACAGCGACACCCGGCTTATCCTCCACCCACACCAAGGCGCCATCAACCAGCGCCACTTTGGATCGTACCCATGGTTACATCAGTTCTGCGCAGAATTCTGACAGAATGGAACAAACGCAGCCGACGACAATAGGAAATACAGTGACGTACGCTCCACCTAGCGGCAATTCTGTAAACTATCTGAGGTTCGAACCGGAAAATGGAACGGCGCACAGCGAACTAGGGAATGCTAGGAACAATTCTGTTGACATTTCGACGTCGACTGGTTTCGATTCGGCGCTGCAGAATGCTTCAAGTGCGATGAAATATAAGCAGGACGCGGGAAATGCGTCTGCTGTTAGACTCGTGCAAAAGCCGTTACTCGAGGCGAAGGACGACGACCCTCGACCAATCAGTTTTCAGAGTCGTGGACGGAATCCTCGAGGTGCCGCGAGAGCGAGCGAGTCGCAGTGCGTCCCTCCGGTGCGGTTCTCTCGAGTCGTCGACGTCGACAACGTGCTTTCGACGGTGTTCAGCCTGCAGCCGATGTCGTTGGAGTTGATAATACTGACCACCGAGATGCCCTTCGTGATGAGGTTCGACCTGAACCCGATGCGCGACGTCGGGACGACTCTTAGACTTCTGGTCGAAATGCACGAGGTCCTCGAGAAACAGGTCCGACATTTTCCATGATGGTTGATTTTAATTTTAATTTTTAATTGTTTCATTTTGCTAAACAAGGTAGTTAGATGAGTTGATGACAGCATGAACTTCCCCTTTGCTATGCATATGCATAGAGTGGACTATTGGGGGCCTGAAGGGAGTGGGGAATCAGTATTCGGTGACAGAATACGGTAAGTGCCTGGGAATAAGCAGCTACTACGGTGCCTATTTTCAAAAGCGCTACATAAACTCACGACATTTTACTTACTTGCTTTTTTCCTCAGAGTCGAAACGCAACCCAGCAGACAGTCTCGCTCCGAGTCTGTGTCCAACGGCGCTCTATTCCGCTCGGCGAAAACCTGGAGCTGTCCTGCTCTGACCTTGGCGACCTTTTTGTCCTGACGTTGGCTAACCAGTCGCTCGTGCGCTGGTTTCCATATCCGGAACCTGGACCGTGGTTTATCGGAATTCAGAAAGTCTGCTATACGAATGACAGGTTTGCGGTTGTGTAGACTTGTTTATTCCTGTTTTTAGTTTAAAAAAAAATGTCAAACATTAGTTAATACAAATTATTTTTGCAGTATTTTGACAATATCTGACATAGCATGGATAAAAAAATCAGTTTTTTTAAAGTGGGGGCAGAAGATGTCAGGGGCAGAAAATGGTAGAGTGGGTTATGCACTGGAGCTGTAGGCTGATGGGGCGGGTTCAATCCCCTTTGGCGCCCGTAGTGGCATTAACACAGGTAGCTATGCATCCTAAGCCACTTTAAATCATGCTAAGTTTGTGTGTAAGTTCCATTTGAAAATTCAGACCGATTTTGATTGTGCTGTATATGTTGATCCGAGTTTTGGCTTTTTGGGGAGCTAACTGCAGAGTAAGCCAGATTTCATGCATTTTGACTCAAAACTTGTAAAAAAAAGTAACAACGAAACAGGGTGGTACTGGTTTTATTGGCCCACTGTGTAGGCCTACATTTGCTATTGGTTTTTTTTGGCCCACTGTGTACATGTGCTATTGTAGCAGGCGTGCCTGGTGCCAGTTTACCAGTGCTGCCAGCTTCAAGGTCGTTACGTCCCCGTGTGTCAGCGATGGTTGCAGTAACGGTGGAATCTGCACGGAATATGAAAAGAGTGTCTATACATTGGCTGCCTGTCGCTGCAATGCAGGCAAGTGTAGCGTTCTCTTTACTGTTGAATCATTAGACGAATTTCAGTCATGTAATGCAGTACAATGTAATAGAATATTTGTATAGCTCCATTGTTAGTGCATTAGTACCAACTGGTTGTTGGATGTATTGTGTATTGATGAAAAAATTCATAAATAAATATACAATAAATGCAGAATTATTAATAATAGCAATTAATACAATAAAGACAATTATGTATTTATATGTATGCAGGGCTTTTTTGTAAAAAAAAATTATTTTCCGGAACGTAGCAGTCGGCAGTAAGTAACAGTAACAGAACGTAACATTCTGCAGTAAGTTATTATTATTATTATTATTATTATTATTATTATTATTATTATTATTAACATACTGATTAAGGTGGTAACTCGTAGGCATTATAATGAACTCGGTTATAGCATATACTTGGTTATAAGGTACCGCAATGTACGGTCCCATGTGATGCGCTATTGTATTGTATGGTATTGGATAAAACATGGCTCTGACGTAACGTACTAAATTTTACATAGACGCTGAGTACGTTCTAACGAAGTTCTACTGTACTTATCGTTATAACGAAGTTCTACTGTACTTATCGTTTCCCTTTTAGGTTATCGGGGCTTTGGCTGTGACGATGCTTCGGGCGCTGCCTCCGATGGCCTCCAGAGGGCGTTCAGCTTCATGTTGTCGATGAGCAACCTGGTTTTCATTCCGGCGATTGTTGTGGCCTGCTCGAGAAGACGCTTTCCGGAAATGGTCGTCTACTCTGCAAACATGTTCTTCTCATCCGTAAGGAACCCTATTGCCTACGGTCAATGCGGGAGCCCTGCGGTCTCGGGGGGCCCCCATTCCAAGGACAAATTTTTTGTGTTTGCAGGTGCAGTCCCCACATCCTCCTCCTCCATTTGGGGCCGTGGTATTTAGTTCTTGGGGGTTGTTGCAAGGCAGGTTGGTCCTAGAACTGCCTATGTTTGGCCTATCTTAGTATTAACTATAAGATTTTCATGTGGTTCCTGAAATTCATTTTGATTCATTAACGTGAATTCAAATTGCATTCCTTCAATGCTGTTGTATATAATTGCTAAAGTACAGTAGAGCTTCGTTATGACGTACCTAGCGGCATATCTGTAAAATTGAGTACGCTATATATCCGAGGTACATTACATCCAATACCATCCAATATGGTAGCGCATCATCACCCGGGACCGTACATTGCGGTACGTTATAACCGAGGATGCGTTATAACCGAGTCCGTTATAACGACGTTATACTGTATAGAGTTGGACCTATATCATATCGGCAACTGCGCAGACGTGCTAAGAAGTTACTGTGACGTTCTTGTTTCAGTTCTATCACGCATGTGACATGGCAACCTGGTCTAAGTATAAGCTCTGTATAATGCCGTATCACGTACTGAGCTTCTGTGACTTCTACTGTTCAATGCTGTCGTTCTGGGTGACGCTTGCCGCGATGGCCCGGCTGCCCGCCATGCTACGCCCCGTCGCCCACATGGTTGGGGCCGTGGCGCTCGCCATGGCGATGAAGTGGAGCATGCACAACTTTATCGCTGACGCCACGATAATCGGCGTCGGAGTTCTCATGGTTTTCGTCTCGTTGGTGAGTTCGGTTGCTCGGGAATCTTACTTACTTTTGTTTCGAACGATTAACGAAAGCTGTGATTTGTGTTTTTCCTTGGGCTATTATTATTATTATTATTATTATTATTATTATTATTATTATTATTATTATTATTATTATTATTATTACTACTACTACTACTACTACTACTATTATTATTTATTATTACTACTACTACTACTACTACTACTACTATTATTATTATTACTACTACTACTCTATTTATTATTATTATTATTATTATTATTATTATTATTATTACTACTACTACTACTACTACTACTACTACTACTATTATTATTATTTTTTATTATCATCATTATTATTATTATTATTATTACTACAACTACTACTACTACTACTACTACTACTACTACTACTACTATTATTATTATTATTATTATTATTATTATTATTATAATTATTAGTTCTTTTAGTTTTAAGATGTCATAGGATGGTGGTGTAGAGATGTACTACTACTCTCTACTGTTATCTTATTAGTTCTTTTAGTTTTAAGATGTCAGGATGGTGGTGGAGATGTATGTGTGTCTTACCTTGACCTTGTGCAGACTGTGAGATGTGGACGCCTGAAGAAGTGCTACCCTCATAAGAACAGCTACCTGTGGGCATTACCTGGGATCGGTCTTGCCGTTGTCGGCGTATGTCTGTTTGCCTTCGTCCAGTCGGACGCAAACTATCCGTACTCGCACAGTGCCTGGCACCTCTGCATGTCGGTTTCCATCGTATTTCTGTTGCCGAGATCCAAGGTTCGAGTGAAAGGTAGGCCGCCGCGCGTCTTCGAGACGATTGCCTACGCTCAATTTTTTTGGTCGGCCATGTTTTAATTCTAAGACATTAAATTCTAAATTAATTTAATTTAATTCTAAGATGTAGTAGAATTGTGCGCTTTGTGTACATGCTGTCTCTGCCTTAGAGGAAGTCTTTAAGCACTAATGACAAAGATTGAATTTTTTTTTTAATCTTGGCGGCAGTTAGAGGGGGTCACTGACATGCTAATATTTGTCCCTTGTGCATCTGCAGTTGAAATATGTTGGTTAAATTTTGGAAGAGATTACTGGTAATTCCATGCATAAATAAACAGGTGTATATGTATTTCACAGCGGTCAAAAAGCCTTGTGGGGAGGAGGATTTAAGTATGAAATTCTCGATAGTGTTCTGTGAATTTGAGACAACATATATATATATATATATATTCAGTATATGTATGTGTGTGTGTATATATATATATATATATATATATATATATATAATATGCATGTATATATGTAAGTTATTGCAACTTATTCGTGTGGTTTTAGAACATCACTTAGTATTCTGCATCCTTTTTTATTTGTATATTTCTCCATTTTGCTGAAAATGTTTGGATTTTAACGAAAAATTGTTTTTATTGTCATGTCAACAGTGACTCCTCTCTGACCAAGGCATGACCCCTGTTCCACTGCGGTCAAAAAGCCTCGTGTGTGAGAGGGGGACTTAAGTATGAAATTTTCGATGGTGTTCTGTGAATTTGAGACAATATTGACGAGTCCTTTTTTGTTCTTCTTTCCGCAGATGAGGTTTCTGGCGATTCTTCGAGTTTCCAACTGGATGAGTTCAACGACACAAGTCAGTTGGTGACAGCAGACTTCAGTCATCTGCTGTGAGTGACGCGACATGACAAGTGTCAACATCAAAGTGACATCTGTCAAGTGTCAATCAGCAAGTCTCACTTGTTTCTATGAACATGAAGTGGTGTGCAAATGTCTAGAATGATCGAAGAAAAGAAAAGAAGAAAACGAAAGGAAAAGAAGAATAGACATAGAAATATAATGCAGGATGGCGCAAAAAAAACCAGACTATATTAAATGCAAATGTAAATGTGACTAGTCCGGTTTTTGCGCCACCCTATAGAGTAGAAAAGAAATTCAAAAAATATGATGAATCCAGAAATAAATTTTCACGCCACTTTTAGGAAAAAATCGATCCTTTTAAAGGTCAACGTGAGAACATCTCTAAGCCTTAGAAAATATTAGCTTGATTTTCTCTCTTTGGCAGTTTCTCATTCTGTGTTAGTGCTGCTGTATGTACACTCTGTACTTCTAGTAGCCATTTCTGTTGTACTATCAACTTTGTAGAAGCATGTGCAGGTAGACAGTACCTGTAGTTCTTTATTTTTTCATACTTGTGAGACTAATTGTGTACCATTGTTACAGTTTCAACTGTTACGAGAGCTTGTACCTGTATTTATGATGTATCAATGTGCTTTTGTTGTCCCACATCTGTTGATCTTAGCTGTGATCTTTTGAACATGCAATATCTGTAATGACGTAGACTGGTGATTATTTCGGTGGCGTAGCCAGGATTGATTCTGGAATGGGGGGAGGGGACTTTGACATTTTCAAGTCAAAATATTCTTGACCAGCAAAAAACATTGCCTCAAACTCCTTTTGTTCATTCTCAAACTCCCCCCCCCCAACTTCTCAACGGATTTGCAGAAATCTCACGCATGTCCCAGTCCAATTAGGGGTTGCCATCCCGCCCCACCCCCATGGCTACGCCAAATGGATTAGCTTCCAACTCATTTCTGATATTTTGGTTTTCGTTGAAGATTTAAGAAACTACTTATTCTATGCTATTCAGACTCGGTTTGTCAGACTGATATTAATGGAATTTCTTCTGTGCCACATATCCTAATTGCTATTGGTCATTAATTTCTGGACATGTGACCGTTTTTGTTTAATTTATGCACAACCGTGACATTTTTTGCTTTCACTTATAGGTTAGATATAAGTTATAAGTTTACAAATGTGAGCTGATGTATGTAATTCATCAGAACTTTACTCAGCTTATCAGAATATTTTTTCATGGCTTATTCAGGTATGCTGGTCTAGAGGTGTACATTGTACTGTGTGCACATTGTGTACCGCCATTGTGTACTGTCATCTGGTACCTGCCAGGTTTCAAGATTGTAAGACCCACAAGGCCATCTGGACCTGTTGTCCTGTTGGTACTGGTATACAAGTACCAACAGGAAAAATAGAGGGGAAAAGAGTAAGAGGAAGACAAAGAATAAAGTATACAGACATCCTATGAAAAGCAACAAGAACTAAAGACAACATTGAACTGATAAGAAAAACCAGAAACAGAGAAGAGTGGAAATCCATGGTCGCCGACATAGCAATACACTGTACATGGTACATGAAGAAGAAGATACAAATACCATCCTATGTGAGGAAAGTATCTTTGAAATTGATGGAATGGTAACTGAAATTCATTTAGTCCTAATGAACTACCTTTATCTCGTGTATTTTCTGTGAGAGATTAACTTGTATTGGCCACTGAAATTTCTTTAGTAGCCAGTGTCTATGGAAAGGTATACTTTACAGGAATTCATGACTTTACCATGCTTGTGCGTGCAGTTTAAAGGTTTTTGTTGAGTGGTTTTACACCATGTAACTTATGTAAGTAAGTATGTAAATAGTTCTGTGCCTGTCTCAGGTTCTGTCTTATTTTTGTAGGACTGTCTTGATCATGATATCTCAGTCCCTATCATGACCACATTTTTTGAAGTTAACTCCTTCCGGTAGTGACTTTTTACTTGCAGAATCATGGAATCATGTAAAACTTCTAGTCTGTAACTTAATTCTTGGTTACATTTGTTAGTTGCTACAACTTTATGTTGTTTCAGATCTGATAAATATAATATTAGGTTGTGTTTTTGACTTTGTGAAAATGCATGGTGCAGTTTTTAGGTTATGCACAAAAGGTTCAGTATCCTGTCAATCATGAAAATAAGATTAGCTGTGCAACCCCTTGTGCAGAATTCTTTATTAGACAATCATGCATGACAGTTTTCACTTCATGTCATGCCTGATTTATTGCATATGCAAAATAGAATTTTTTTTCGCAATTAAGTGTTACAATCAGATGTAACAGAACTATTATGTAAAAAAGATGCAAAAGATATAACAGAGATATTAATTTGAGTTTGTTTCATTGTTAAGAGATTGTTCACACTATGTGGATCTGATGTTATATTGTGTTTTGCATATGAACTTTGCATTGTGCAGGAATTATTGATCAAAAGTACAGTACTGCATACAGTGTTTTATCCAGACCACAGGCCTTTGGGGGTAAATTGACTTGGCTGCAGGAGAAGAGACACAGTTCAATGCAAAAATTTGTCACTGCTGAAATTTGGGGGGATTTTGGAGGTTGGAGAGAATCTCCCCATAACAGGCCTGGATAAACCACTGACTGCATGATAACTGCATAAAGGTAATTAATAATTATAGATTATCTCAGTTTGTCTAATTACTCTATTCAAGTGGGTTTTTTGCTGAATAATAGAACAATTTCAAAGTCCCTATTACTGTACTTGCATATTACTGGCAGAATTGGATATATATATATATATATATATATATATAACTTGTAGGAATTTTTGAACTATAATTTCTAATAATGAATTTAAATATTAAAGCACCATAGCTGTGATGTGTCTGCATTTGATATGAGAGGCGGCTCCACAGGGGGCGGTGCCCCTATTGAATGCCTGTCCCCCCATTGAGGGTCATTGGGGTAGCCACGGGAGGGGTACGGGGCCTAGTCTAGTGCTGAGGTGACATATGAACAAAAGCTCAGATACTATTTTATTGTTCTATTTATTGTTTACAATCTTGTATCAGTAATCTGTATAAGAACTTAGAACTAGGCAATTCAATGATAGACTTGACAAATCATGCATTCACACTGACGAGTGACCACTGATGAATTAATTCTATGGCATGTCACGTGAACATAGAGTCTTGCAAAAATCCTGTATCTTGGTTACGACCGTCTCAGTTGGGGGCGAAAATCTAATTTCCTCGTTCAGATATTTGCTACAAAATAAACAACACTCCCGATAGAAAAACAACAGACTTTAACCCCTTAACCGTGTATTTAACTGTAACTCAATGTAAAATGGACGGATATATCCGGGATCCCCAGTTAAGGGGTTAATACTGCATTCATTCAGCACATCATAAGAATAAGCAGTTACTACTGTACTACTTTCCAAAGCGCTATATAAATAAACAAGATTTTGCTTACTTACTTGCACCCAAAGCTTTGGCTAACCAATGGCATCCAATACTTGTACTGTAATAGGACTTATGTAATGTGGAATGTAATGTTACAGGACATTTGTGTGGCACCTCTTTGGAAGAATAACTTATACTTCTGATACTAAATACATGTATAGCTTGATTGAATTTTTGACTGCTTGAGCGCCTGCTCCATTGATTGCTTGCTTGATTCGTTGATTGACTGATTGATTGGTGCCTACAGTCCAGCTTACCTAAGTTTATAACTGCCGTACTACACAGACTATATGCACTTAACCAGTGAACTCTTAGGAGAGATCAATACTGAATTACACATTACACGTGTGTAATTACACTGAATTACAATTACTGAATTAACCCTAATCCTATTAAAATGCACTTAAATAAGTTCCTCCATACTTCAATTATAATTAACTTAAACATTAATCGTAACCTCTTAATTCTAAGCACCAATTATACATTTTATGTTACCATTCACGTCTTAAGTGTACAGAAACAGTCATCTTTCATATAGCAGCTAAAGAGTCGTGCTAGTAGCATGCCTGGAATTCATTTTCATTTTATAGCACTAGTATTATCATATAACTAACAGTAATCATAACTGTAACTGTCAAAAAAATCACTATTTCCAATATTAATATCATCACTACTGCTACCAACTGCTCAGAACAATGCAAAATACATATTTCAGAGATTTATGTAGAAATCATGCTAATCATACCTTTATCACTTCTAACTGGGAAGGATCTGTAATGACCAGTACATGACTGCCTGTTCCACTGCTGCTGATGGAAATGGCAGACGGCAGCTGTTGTAGAAGGGATGATGTAGAACTACCCTAAAATAATTTTCATAAAATATTTTTATAGACAAGTTCATTCAAGTGAAAAATAAAGGCATGCGTGAAACTCATTTATACAGGGTGGCGCAGAAAAAAACCGGACTATATTAAATGCAAATCTAAATGTGACTAGTCCGTTTTTTTTGCACCACCCTGTATCGTGTGTTGAAGCATCGTGCAAAGATTTTCACCGCATGAAACTTGGCCAGCGTTTGAAAGGCAATGACCTGACCTGATTAACTTCCGACGTGTCAATAACCAGGTTTCCATCTGCATCGTCAGGACCTCGACAACCAGTTTCCACCAGTCGGAAGGTTGTCGGTTGCTTTGCACACGCAGTCTGGTTACTCGTCCCCACTGAAACAAAGTAGTCAGAAAAATATTAATACTATTAACCCTTTTCCCATTTGTCCCGAGAATTCCCGTCCACTTTACATTATGCTATAAATAAATGAACGGGTAAAAGGTTAATACAATCACATGGTTGTTAACACCTTTGCAGGCCTAATTTGACCCACGGGCCAGGGTTTGCGGATCCCCGCTATACAACAACCATACACAGTGTCCCAAAATCCAACTTTCATACAGCAGCATAAACGGTCAATTTTAAGTGACTTAACCCAATTTTACTGCCAAAAAAATGCACACAAAGTAGCAAAACCAAGAAAACGCAAAAATTTTGTCTGAGCACGTACCAAGAACGCTGACAAAGTCTCCGGCCTCGCCCGCACCATTTTCTTCACCATGGGCCATACGTCTGTGCATTGCCAAAGTCGAGGTCTGTCTATACGTCTTGCCGCACAGCTCGCAAGGGTACGGCTTCGTGTACGTATGGACCACATGGTGCTTGTAAAGGCTTGAATATTCGGTAAACCGCTTCCCGCATCCCTGTACGGAACATTCATAAGGCTTCTCCCCTGAAATTTTAAATCGACAAAAATATTAGCACATGTCTCCAAATACCTAATGATGTAAACTCTACAATCAATGAGGATAGATATCCCCTAAGTCAACCTCTTTTCTAATTGAAAATAAAATTTCAATAAACAATTTATGTAAAAGAATTTAGATAAGCATTTATTATTGTTTGTCAAGTTTTTTCCCCCTTCTTCTTTGCTTCACACTGATATATGTTTATTTTGGATGCTAATGAGAAAAAATAAAATTGTGATTGGTCGAAAAAAGCTTAAGACAGTTTCAAACACAGCCAAACAAGAATTCTAAAAATACCCGAGTGTATTCTGATGTGGTTTTTGTAGTTCGTAGCACTGGCAAATGTCTTTCCACAGCCTTTAACGTCACAGGTGTATGGTCTTTCTCCGGTGTGCGTTCGTATGTGTACTTTTCGAATGTTCGACGTTGTAAACGAGCGATTGCAGCCTTTGTACGGACACAGGAACGGTCGTTCTCCTGGAAATTCAAACAAAAAACCTTAATCAACATAATTAAAATCTATAATCAGAACATACCGTTGAAAGAAATCGTTTTAAAATTTTCAGTCTCTTTAGAACTTAGGAGACTTCAACAACCATCACTTGAAAACAAACATTTATCAATGATCACATGAAATAAACTCAAGAAAAGTTGAATTCCTAATTTATCAGAAAAACAACACCAGCAACTAGCACATCAAAAAGAAGTAGCAAAAAGCAAAAATTGTAAAAAAATGACTAAAAAAACAAAGATAACCCAACATTGTATTTTGTCAAATGAACCTAAGAGAGAGAACTCAGAGGAAACAACATTTGACAATCTCGAAAACCGCTTTCCAATCATAGGATTGCTTTCCAATCATAGGATTGCTTTCCAATCATAGGATTGCTTTCCAATCATAGGATTGCTTTCCAATCATAGGATTGCTTTCCAATCACAGGATTGCTTTCCAATCATAGGATTGCTTTCCAATCATAGGATTGCTTTCCAATCATAGGATTGCTTTCCAATCACAGGATTGCTTTCCAATCATAGGATTGCTTTCCAATCATAGGATTGCTTTCCAATCATAGGATTGCTTTCCAATCATAGGATTGCTTTCCAATCATAGGATTGCTTACCCGTGTGAGTTCTCATGTGCTTCTGCAAATCGCCGGATGTTTTAAACGCCTTGTCGCACTGCTCGTTGATGCAAGGATATGGTTTCTCTCCGGTGTGAATTCTCCTATGGCTCTTCAGACCGTAGCCAGTAGCAAAAGCTTTGTTGCAATCGTCAAAGTCGCATTGGAACGGACGATCACCGGTGTGCGATCTCATGTGAACCTACACCGAACATCCCGTTACGTTACGTTATTACAAAAACCACTGCTGCCATGCCTCCTCCTCCTCCTCCCCCACTAATAAAAAATCACTAATAAAACTTAACTGATGTAAGAAACATTTAAGAGAATTGATTCAATAATTTTTAAAAGATTATATCATTTTTTCTTCTTGTCAAATCCAAAGGCAGCAAAATTTCTGGTTAAAGTGAAGTCTCTACAGGCTTTACCAATGACACAACCCTGGCCAATAGGAGTGCAACATTTGTAGGGAGGGGAAAAGGGGGCAAAGTTAGTCATCACTGGCATGTACACTCTTTAAATAGCAAAAGGGTTTGAGGGCAAATGGGGCAGTGCAAATCTTCCCCCCCCCACGCCAACCCATTGGTCAGATTCTGACCTTTAGATGATGATACGTTGTGTAGACTCGGTCACACGATTCGTAGCTACACCTGTGTATTTTGCCCATCCCCACGCCCGTCGTGCGCTGAAGATGACGAGCCAGGATGCCTTCCTCATCTGCCGTACCCTGCAGAACACAGCAGATATAGTATGTACACCGTTCATATAGTACGTACACCACCGAGGGGGTGTGATATTTAGGTGATTTTGCGTACGGAAGCGTACGGGGAGGAGGGGTCACGACTGAATTTGTATGCACAAATTTCAAATTTATAAATAGATATATTCACACAAACATTTGATTTGAACACAATAACTTTCTCACAGTCAAACAAAGAGTTCAGAGTATTGTTCCCAGGATAACTTGGCAGAGGGGGAGCATTTGTGGGGGTTAGGGTTGAGGGGGGTTGCTAATTTGTATGTATGCATAGGAGGGTAAAAAATGTACGGTGTGCAACAGGGGGGTGAAAATATGCCTTTATGCGTACGTACTATATGGATGGCCCCATGCCTACCTGTACATTCCTTTTTGTATTTTTCTATTATCGTCTGGAACGCTCTTGTCCCCAGTGCTGTGCAGTAAATGCTACTTTCAAATCAATCAATAATGAAAAAACTTCACTACAGAATCTGTCACTGAAATTCTCCGCACTTAAATGCTGAACATTATCTAAACAGTGCGAAAAATAGGAAACAAGTGCCATCAGCTGATGCCCCAGGCACTATGATTGATTGATTGATTGACTGACTGATTAACTGATCGATTGATTTATTGATGTTTGACCAAGCAATAGAAAAGACTGATGAAAACGTAAATTGAAATCTTCTTCTTCGGGTGCCATATATTTCTACACCGCTAAATTTTCACATTTCATCATTTTTGAGAAATTGAAATGCAAAACACTATAATGACAATGTCGCTGACAACTCACGATGTCGTTCATGCCTTCGCTTATCTGACGCCGACGATTTTCCGACAGCAGTTTGGAATCGAGGACGTCGCCCGACACATCGGAAAAATCCCGAAACTTCTTTCCACCTGGCTCCCCTTCCTTCTCCTCCCCCTCTTCCTCCTCTTCCTCAAGCTAAGATAAACACCAAATAGACAAGAATGAACTCCTAAATCTACAATTTAAAAAAATATTCAAGTAGAACCACATGCAATTATTTACACAGTGGTCCCAAAAAATGTTGCTGTCTGAGAATTTTTGAAAATTTTCTTTTAGCCCAATGACCAGAGCAAGGAACATCGCTAGGAGACAAAAGATACAACCAGAAAAGGTATGTAGCAAACTGTTTACCTGTTCATCAACTCACCTGTTCATCCACCTGCTCCAGGGTCAGTTGTGAACCAATGTCGGCGAACAGACCCGCAGGTAACAAAGCCGAATTACCATCTGGTAACTGTATCATTTGAAAACCTGTAACGGCAAATAACAAATATATCTACCACATATTTTTTACACTAGGGCCATGTGGCTTTGAAATCAGTAGTTGTCATTTATCAATATTTCGTAACTATTAGAAAAAAAATCATCATTTCAGTATCTTTCACGGGCCATTTCACATCCCGTAGCTGGTCAGATCTGGTCCGTGAATATCCCTGAAATATTATGACAGTGGTACCATAGAAGCTTATTTGTCTACCAATTGAATGTATAATGTATATGCAATTGTATAATGTATATGCAACAGGCAGGATCCCAAGAACATGACCAGTTACAGTGATCGATCCGCGCTTCTTACCGTGCTGTACGACCGCGGTTCTTCCGTCTGGAAGCTGGATGATCTGGCCATTGAGGAGCTGGGCGCTGTCCGTCAAAAGGAGAAATGTGTTCCGCTTCGGAGGAACCCAGATGGACGATCCGGGTGGTGCCGGAAGCCAACATCGAGGGATCGAGACCGACATCTGCGTTCGGTTGCACGATCACTGCCACATGCAAATCCTCATCTGTGAAACACACACACACACAATTAATACGTCAAATTTCAAAGTCCTTCCTGAGCCCATATGCAAGACCACAGCTAAGGAACCTGCTGCATAGCACAGCCAGGATTCCAAAATAGGGGGAGGGACATAGCCAGGATACTGGAATAAGGGCAGTGGACATAGCTAGGGATACTGGAATGGGGAGGCATAGCCAGGATTCCAGAATGGAGGGTGGGATGGGGGGAACGTTGACATTCAAGGATTAGAAAAGTCTTGACAAGCAAGATAAAACCTAATTGTCCTCATACTACCTACCCCACCCCACCCCCCCCCCCCCCACCCAAACTACTCAGTGGTTTTGCACAAATCCCCATACGGTGTCTCTTCACCCAATCAGGATTAGCATTCCTGTTAACTGCAAAATTAATTGTTTAAATCCAGTATCTGCAAAAATTTAGTGCCAGACAAAAACACGTCTCGAAATGTTCAACAAACCCTTTTCCATTTTGACTTCTCCGACAATTTCGGGAGCTTCTGTTGTTTCCACTCCATCTTCCTGTCCAAGTCAAAACACGTCCATTAAATAGACAGCAACTGCCTTCGATGTCTGCCACTCAAGACTGCACTGACTGAAAGAGGCCAGGAAACAACCGCAAGAAACAATAACTAACAACAATCCTGAGTGGCAGTCAACCAGATAACCCAAACCTGAACCTGAACCACAAGAAGTCAGTGTCTAAAGAAGTCAGTGTCTATTGCTGATAAACCCTCTCCTTCACATCACACATGGGTATGTGTCGTATGGGCAAAATACAGGACAAAAAATGCATATTATTATATTATTATTATTATTAATTTAATTTTATCGTCCGTTTCAAACACATAGGTGTTCATCGGGGACGCCTCAGACCACAAACCGCAGTGCTCAAAAGTGCACAGTGCAGTGCATAAAATACAGGAATAACAACAAAATGTTCACAGCTCACGTACGCTTAGGAGATGATGTACATCTTGTTCGGATAATCGTATCTGCTGCACTTCAACTTCAATGTGCTCCGCCTCTTGGCTTTCGATTTCCGCTCCGATGCGGTCAAACTCGATGCAATCCATGTCCAGGCTGGCCATCGTCCAAAGATCCCATGAATGTCACCTTCAAAATCCTGAAATCACCAAAATTTCTTCTAAAATTTGCACTTAAAAGAGCAACCTGGCCTTACTGCACTCATAAAAGCAGCGGTCAGTGTTCAATAATGATAATTATTATGGCACTGTATCCTGTAGAATGTTACTTAAAATCATAAAGACACAAAGGCAACAAATGTGAATTTATTTAAAATAAATTTTAAAATGACTACTACTACTACTACTACTACTACTACTACTACTACTACTATTATGACTACTACCAGTACACCTCTAAAGTCCTAGATACATTGAATAATCAATTTCTGAAAGATACCATTATGCATGCTTTACCATAATTATTTTTACTAAATCTGAAGTAATCTAGATTAATTTACTAATTCATCCACTGAAGTTGGATTTACAGTGAATGGTAGCTGAACAGAAATCTGACCAACGGTCTGAAAATCGTCATGGTTCCACGGAAGACACAGGTAGCCTGATAGTCGCTCTCAGCCCCAGATCCCATGTAGACAGGGTCAAAACAGCCCCAGATCCCGAGTAGCCCAAGGGCAAAATAGTCCCAAGCTCCGGGGTAGTCCAAATGGCAAAACAGCCTCCAGGTCCCGGGCAGACCAGCGGCAAAACATCCCCAAGTCCCCGAGGCAGACCCAGGGGCAAAACAGCCCCCCACCAGGGCCAAAGAGGAACGCACAGATCAACAGATGGTTGGCGAGCGAAAGCACCGTTCCCTCCGACTCTGGGTCGTCCATTCTGCCCCTCTTCGAGCGAAATTTCCCGGGACCGAGAGGGAGAGACGACCCCTCCTTCCACAGCAACAGCGAACGCTGGGAAAATTTCTTACCCAAAATCCTCTTCCGACGACCACCATGCAACGCTTCCAATATGGCCGCCGTCGGCCATAATCGCGTAGAGGGCCGCTGGAAAATAACGCAGATTCAGCGAGATTCATTCACTGCAATTCTATTTGCGAAGTGGCGAAAATATTTGTAATTCTCAGTTGAAAAACATAGGGAAGTAAAGACGCTTCAGAATCATATCCTCTTGACAAAAACACCTCTTCAGAACTTTTTCAGAAGCGCACTTGAAACTGATTGAGCGATTTCTATTTCATTTGTGGAAAATTGCGTTGAACTCTTGGAGGTGAGGTAAGGTCATAAGGGTCTTCGAGAAAAAAATAAATTTTTCTGTATTACTTTTTCAGTCACGGGTGAATGAGGAGGTTCGGTTTAGTCCGGTTTGTTTAAACGATTACTTGCTTACTTATTTATTTATTTACTTACTTACTTCTTTTATAACAAATTGAGGGTTTGTGAAAGCAGTGACGCAGACTAGAGCTATTTAAATTTTGAATCGTTGGCTTTTACTTTAACTTTTAAATCTTCGCTATTGCGCTGGAGAAATTTGTAATTTTGATTATTAATATTAACTTTTATATTCCGGATTATATCTGTGTGCTCTCATTTGGTAGGAGTTTTTTGACTTTGTAATGCATTTTTCAATCTAATCTATTATCGCTCACTCCATTACCGTTTCAAACAGTACTTTAAATTCTTTAATAGGCCGTTGTTCTTTCTAAATTATTTAATTAATTTCATATTAACGCGCGTGGCATTATTCGTCTTGTGCCATTGTGCTGAGCTCGTGAGTTGGTACATGACCCGGAGTGCAGATGGACTTGTTATAGTCTCTATATCTTTTCAAAGTCTGCCTAGTTTCTTCCCCACGCCCTCTCTTCACTGATCTCGCAAATTGACTTTGCCCGGCTGGTTGCTGAGCTTCGGCTACAGTTATTTCAACGGTAGGCCTAAATAAAGCGTCTAGGACTATGCAGCAACCGCTGTACGGCCTGTACCTGCTTTGGAAAGCGCTATAGAAATTCACGAGATTTTACTTACCTACGGTTCACCGAATAATCGTGTCATATAGCCTGCTAATCTGCTCTACAGTTAAAGATTTAAATCTAGTTTGACTCTATAGTTCTGGCGATTGGGGCGCCGCCCCGAACGGTCGAACCCCGCTAGCTAGGGAGTTAATGACCATTATCATGGAGAGGGAGGGAGAGGGAGAGAGAGAGAGCGTGCTGATTTTAGTGACTGGAGTCCACGTTGGTGTCGCCTGCCTCGGTTCTCGTAAAGCGGCGCGCCAACCACTGAGTACGATGTCTGCTTTCAACAGCCAGATGGGATACTAGGCGCTCGCCGCATGACAACCGACTACTTGCTTCGGTGGTGGAATTTATTGTCTATTCACTGACTTACAATTATTATTATTATTATTTTTATTATTATTATTAATTTATTTTTTAATTGAATCTGGCATCGCTGTCTCTGATCCGGTCTAATTTCGATAACGTTGCGGATGTAAAAGACAGGCATTTGGAGGATTTTATCAGTAATTAAAGGACTGCCTTCTAGGCCTCTGGTATGCAGTCTGCCAAGGCCAGGCCTACGTCACGACCGGCCTAGGTCACCTTTGACCTCGTAGGCCGTCTTCGACCTCGGCACACAGTCGTGGACATCTGGATCTGTCCTGGGTCGTCCGTGTTTGACCCAAACGAGAATGGTTTTCGTTTTGTCTTCGTTGATATTTGCTTGCTTTGTCTGTTGGGTGCTCTTCTGCCAAGCACTTAGTCACGTCTGGAATTACTCTGGCACCAGTGTACTGGAATTCCTCAAATACTTTGTAAGTATATTCTCAGGATAGTACTTGTCAGTAAAAATGCTTTTTGACCTGAGAGCAGCCTCATCACCTATCTTAAATATGGGTTTGATTCAGAGGCGGATCTAGGGTATTCGGCGCCCGGGGACAAAGTGTACCTTGGCGCCCCTAACAACTGACAAGCAAAAAAGGTCCTCACATCGTTTTCGGCGCCCCTCAACTCTCTCTTCATATAGTGCTGACGAGCAAAAAAAGGTCCTCTCACACGTGTTTCTTCCCCTCACCTCGGCGCCTACAGGGGAACATGTGAACCCCTGCCCTCCCAAGTAGATCCGCCTCTTTAAACTACAGAGAATGGTTCTTGGCAGACGCGTGAATGGCTAAATTGCACTTTTGGACATTTTTAATCAAGAGAAGAGAGGACTTAGTAATCACGTTTTTTTGAAAAATTAGTCCACTATCTCTTGTATATCAAAAGTGCTTGGCATTCAGAATTTTCCCTGTTGTATTCTCTATTGCGTAAATTGGACATTTTTAAGGACATTTTTCATCTACAGAGAATGGTATTGGCAGACGTGTGAATGGCTAGCACTTTGACAGAGAAGTGAAGAGCACCTGCTAATCAAGTTTTTTCAAAAATTAGGGCACTATCTTTTGTATATCAAAAGTGCTTGGCATTCAGAATTTTGCCTGTGGCATTATCTATTGCTTAAATTGGACTTTTTAAAACTAACTTTGATTGTATGGTGTTTATGTCTACAGTTGAACTCGATTTCAGTCCATTTCCTCTTCATTGTATTGCTTGTTTTTGTTTGCTGCTTTAAAGTGAACTTTTAACCCTTTAAATCCAGCGGTTCTACCTGGACAATGAAACCCGATAAACCGTTCTTAGCCTTCACCTTTGTCTCTTTTGTAAATTATACTATAATAATAATAATAATAATAATAATAATAATAATAATAATAATAATAATAATAATAATAATAATAATAATAATAATAATAATAATAACAAGGTTTAAAGTGTAGTAGTAGTAGTAGTAGTAGTAGTAGTAGTAGCAGCAAAGTAGTAATAATAATAATAATAATAATAATAGTTTAGTAGTAGTAGTAGTAGTAGTAGTAGTAGTAGTAGTAGTAGTAGTAGTAGTAGTAGTAGTAGTAGTAGTAGTAATAATAAGTTTTAAAGTGGTTCAGGAGGGTATGCCGGACCCTGTGTGAGAACCGCTATGTTTCATGCATCCAGTCTAGTATCATATAGTATGCTACTAAGGCTTTTTTTAAAATCATTTACAATAGCAGCCATTACTATCTTCTTATCCTATTCATTCCAAAAATGCTGTTTGTATCTCCCAACCCGTTTCTTAAACAGTTTCATTTATGAACAGTGGCGTAGCCAGGATTTCCGGAAGGGGGGTTTGGTTTTTGGTTTTGTCTGTGACCAACTTTGAAAAAATTCTTGACAAGCAAAATAAAAGTTTGTCACCTCTTACACTGTGCTACATCCTATAACCAAGTAGCCAATGGGGGGGGGTTGACCCCCAAAAGTCGCATCCCAAAATTAAAAATGCACAGAAACTTTTTAAATTTCTCCAGCCAAGGGGGGTTTTAACCGCCAAAACCCCTTGACTACGCCACTGGTTGTGAACCTCTGTAAGGTGGGAAAGAGAAAGACAGGTTGAGTGAGCTCAGATGAGACACGCCTGGCAGACAAAAGCAACAAAGGATGGCGGTGGAAATGATTGATTTAGTGCACGGCGTCAATAATATAAGTGAGAAATTCCGAGGTCTGCTGTTATAAAAATTGTAACAGTGTCATAAAGCAAATCGTCCCTCTGGTGCCTATAGGGCTTTGCCTCTGGGCACCCATTAGGAAACACTGAACCCCGTGGTCTTCTGTCCTCTTTGTTGATGCTATTTTAGGACATAGGTGATGTGTACACAGTTCGTATTGATCTCCAACTTGTTAACCTTTGAACTTTCTGCTTTTAATGTCATGACGCTAGGCTCTAAAACTGCTATCCATAAACCCGATATTTGATTGATGGCAGTTATTTTCCAGGTTTGTAAATAATAAATGCGCTGTATGGAAAATATTTATTAGAATATTGATGTGTCAACAATTCCTCCCTCTGGAAAAATTTGGTATCTGTTGTGCAAAAATTTCACGTCTGGTCCAAAATCAAATGGACATTGGCACCTCGTGGCTAGGTTAAAAACGAACGTGGTCAGTTTTCGGAAGGGGTGGGGCAGTAGCGGCAACACAAGGGGCCGGGGGCCCGTGCCCCCTATTGGGTGCCTGGCCTTCCCCAGTGGTCCCCTTGTTTGGACCCTATACTTAATACTACATACCTAACAACAAATGGTTGCCCCCATGATTAGAAGTTGCCACCCCAACAGCCCCCCGCTTGCCAAATCCTGGAGCCGCCACTGGAGAGGGGTAGTAATGATTTTTTGCAACTTTCCCCCTCCTAACCCATGCCTGGCGCCGCCACTGAATTATTGCGATTTGGAAATAGGCTTGAACAGAACATTAGGGTCGCAGGGAAAGCAAGACTGGCATATGTTTATTGTTGGAACCAAGTGCAGAGCTGTTCTCTTTGTTTGGAGAACTTTACCCCGATTTTGTTTATGAAAAAGAAAAAGGTTCATAGCCAGTATATACGTTTGTCCTGTGGTGCTGAGCTATTTTGCATTGAGACTACAATGGCTGTGAATGATTTTGACCTAAAGTTTCAGATATCTTTGACACCTTAACAGATAGATTAACCATAGTTTTGATACGTAGCTAGTCCACTCCAGGGATATTTTTACACCACAAACACTCCCCAATCTGAGACCGACACCCCCAAATCGCCCCTCCTCCAATCTGAGCCTGGGATGACCTTTTTTTCCTTGTCAGACTTTTTGGCAGAAGACCCCCAGAATGTACCGACACCCCTCCAATTGATAACCCTAAAAATAACCCTGGTCCACTTCATGCAAAGCAAGGAGGAAGTCACATACCGACATTAACGAAGTTCTACTGTATCTGTCTGTCTGTCTGTCTGTCTGCCTGTCTGTCTGTCTGTCTGTCTATCTCTCATACATTCACACAAACACACATATTATATATAGGCCCTAATAAAGTTAAAATGAAAACCTCGGACTTGGTTTGTTTTAGGTTCAAACAGAGCAGGAACAACCATGCCATAGAAGTCAGTTTGCAGGACCAGATTGACTTTGTATGTCCTTACTACAACCCGAGACAGTATTTGAGCAATAATTCTGCCTATGAATATTACACCATCTACCAGGTCAGTTACATCAAATCTCCATTTTGTTTCTACACTTGGAAATCAATTGTTATTTCTGCCATCATTGGCCCTGGTCTACTACAGCACTAGCATTGTCCAATTTCAAACAGGGTATCAATTTTATAATATTTTTGTGGTCTATAAAACCTGTAATCTCTTAAGCGCCGTCTTATCTCTTGATTGATTTTTTTAGACATTTGACAGAGAATAGATTTCTGAAAGACTTTGTATAGTGTCGTTTCAAATGGCTTATTATTTTTCGTGGCATTTCGAAAGCTCTAGAAAAAAATTGAGACAGAATATATTGACAATTCTAGTACGGTTTGACACAGCAAAGATGGGGACATAAGAATATGTGGTTTTAATTCGTTTCATCACTCTTCTGAATTTTTGCATATCTATAGCCTACTGTAGCACTAGTCATTGTCAAATTTCAAACAGGCCATGTTGGCCCACCCAATATTTGGCTTGTGGCGCCCTCCATGGACCCTGTATGCCTTATCTCATATCAGGCATGCAGAATATTTTGCAGTTGTAGTCAGTATGTAAGTGTCACTTGAAATTCTTGGTTTAAAAGAAATTTCAGCCATCATTGGCGACAAAATCTTTTGTGGGGTAGAGGCAGTGGGTATTTTCATCATCATCATCATCATCATCATCATCATCATCATCATCATCATCATCATCATCCTCAGAGATGTGAATGAAAAACTATTGCAGACTGGAACAAAACAACTATTCCGGATGTCTACAGGAAGCTTAAGTGGGTATTTTAATTATAGGGGGAAATCCTGGAAACTGATAAATGACTATTGACTCCCCCCTCCCCTCCTTCCTTCCCTCCCCTCCTCCCCAACCGATGCACTCTGTGCTTAGAAAGGGGTAGCTTCATGCCGCCATTAACTTATTTATTTAACTAACCTAGTTATCATAGAGAAACAGTTACAAATGTTTTGCCTCCCCTGATTATCCCCCCCCTCTCCCCCACTTGTCTGTCTTTCAAATTCCACCACTCTGTGTGGAGAGGCATCCGAAACAATCTTACTGCATTCGCCAAAAACAGTGACAACATTTAATTTACTGGCGTAGCCACGGGGGAGCACGACGACTCCCCCCATTCGGGTTGGGACCGGTCTTGGGGTATACCCCATTAGATTGCTCCCCCACCGTTTCTGACTGATCTTTTCGGATTGATCTTGGCTCTAATTCAATCGGGATATGGTGCACCATCGGATGATGCCCTGGGCATTATGATAGTGGCGCCATAGAAGTTGATTGATTGATTGATTGATTCATTCATTCATTCATTCATTGAGGTTTTGGGATTTGTGCAAGCTCGTTGAGAAATTTGGGTGAGTAGGTAAGTATGATCGAAGAGAATGCCCGAAAGTGTGGCCTTTTTTGAAGCAAGACTTTCCCATCACAGAATGTTAATGTACAACCACCACCACCACCACCAACACCCATTCCATAATCCTGGCTACGCCACTGGTTTCATTACGGCGAAGATGCTGCTAATTTGCTCTGTTAGGTCTTCTGGTTACTACAGGGTGGTGCAAAAAACCGGACTATAATTATTAAATGCCAAACCTAATGTGACTATGGTCCGATTTTTGCGCCACCCTGTAAACTGATCGTTTCTTCTCGTGTTATGTATCGGTATTTAATGGCTGCAGTCTGCGATGCGATCAGAACTGTCTTGTTTGTGAGATTCGTTTTATCAGTCTCTGATATCTTCTTGATGGCTTTATCAGTATCAATATTTGTATTACACCGTGTACCTAGGACCGGATGCATGCTTAGATAAGGCGATGTATCCTTTCTTTCTTTGTACTGACGTACAGTACCAGAATCTCACTGCTTCTTGGAAAGTGCTGTGAGTTGCTCTGTGCGTGTGTGTGTGCGTGCGTGTGCGGTTGAGTGCACTCGATTGTCACAGCACTTCACTTGTCTCTTCTTGCGCCGATAAAGTGCAGTTCTAATGTGTGTCTCTGTGTACTTCTTTTCTCTGTCTGGCGGTCTGTCTGTCTGTCTGTCTGTCTCTCTTGTCTATTTCGAACTGTCAGCGGGCATTCAAAGGTTCCGTTGTGAATCTCTCCCTCGAGAGAATAGCCTTCATTCCTTCTGTCAGGAGATTTGGAGACAGACAGACAGACAGACAGACAGACAGACAAAGAGGCAGCGGCACGGCAATATTATTATTGGTTTAATTCTCTGGCGCTGTCATTTTTCATTCTGTCACTCCTCCTCCTCCCTCCTCCTCCTCCTCCTCCTCCTCCTCCTCTGCCCAGCAGCAGCAGCAGCAGCCGCTGAATGCTGTTCGAATATCAACCTGTCCAGCGGTTTCTTTCGACAGAGATCAAGAAAATTTTGCAGATATGCATCAGTTTTCTCCTCCATTTATTGGTCGCAAAAGGATTTGATTCTCTGATTATCTTTTACAATTTCTTGGCAATCATTCTGTCATGCTGCCATCAGTGGCGGCCGGTGGGTCTAAGAAGTGGGGGTTGCAATGTTAGAGAGAAAATTTAACCCTTGAAATTAGGCTGGGATACTTCGGTTCCAATGTGGTCCTATTATGTGGATAGTGATTGTTTTCCACAGAATATTGCCTCAGCATGAATATAATTATTCCTAATTAACATATCTGGTTCATTATAGGCCTGCAGCAGGTTTTATAGACATCAACAACAAGTGTTATAATTAATTCGTTCTGTGAGAGAAGCCTATTGAAGGCCTGTTGATTAGAAGGTATATAGGCCCTAGATATGTAAAAATCTAATCGATTTGAAGAAATTCTCCGACAAAACCCACATTTTCCTCTTGTTCCATCTTCACTGCTTTAACCTTTGCAAGAATAATCAATAATATCATTATCAATTTTGATCTACAGGGTTCGAAATAGAGCACACCCAGCACACACCCAGCCTAGCAAAATGACACCAGCCTTTTTGAAATATCTGGTTTTTTTCGCACGAGAAGCTTAAAAAATTTGTAAAGCTTCGTCAAAAGCACAACCATTTACTTATAAAGCTATAAAATGATCCACTTCACTTTGCAACATAGAATAACTAACATAAAGAAGACGTAGAATAGTCAATTTAGGTTTTCAGGCATACACTGTATAATCGAAGGCCACTAGTGTAAATAACTAAAAGAAATACATAGTATAACTTAACACATAGCATAATTTAGAATTTAGACCATTGCGCATAGTAGCTTGAACCATTACAGAGCTAATAATAAGTTATCTTAGTAATTGTCTGAAATAATTATTCTGATATTATCTCATTTTTTAAAATATTTCTGTCAGCTGATCATTCAGATATGCAAGATTTCAGAATATTTCCACGGTATGGGTTCTTAATATTGCTCTGAAAATTGGCAGTGAATTTGAAGTGTGCACGTGTTTCAAGACTAGTTAAATTAATTAAATATATAAACTTATTTTACAGGTATTTGTTAATCCTCATGTTCCTGATTAATCGTGACATATGCTCTTTTCAATTACAGTCTAATTCAATGTGGATTTAAACTTAGCATGAAACTTAGCATGATTTGAAGTGGTGGCTTAGGAGGCATTACTGCCTGTGTGAAAGCCACTAGGGGCACTAGCGGGGCTTGAACCCGCTCCGTCAACCTGACGCTCCAGCACGTAACCCACTCTGCCAGTCTTCCGCCCCCTTTGGTGCACCATTGGTTGGTTTGCTTTTCTAGGTTTCGAGGGAGAATTACGCGGACTGTAATACCTCATCGAGGGAATCGACCATCATGATTGTTAACTGCAGTAATCCGTTGCGATACAAGAGGTTCACGATTCTCTTCGAAATGTTTCAGGCGATTCCTAACGCCCCGGAGTTTTACCCCGGCAGTACTTACTACTATATCTGTGAGTATTCAAGTATGGTTTGAGAGTACTTTGTTCAGTGCACAGTCGTTTGCCTTATAGTACTGGTTCGTGTTTGTTTTTGTGAATGCAGAATTTTTCACATTTATTTTACAAACACCTGTTTGCCTTTCCCTGTGAGAAATTGAACATTATTGCCTCGGCGCTTTTCACATCAAAGCCAAAATTAGGGGGGCTTGGGGGTCGTATCCCCTCCTCCGTGGCTACACTAATGTTTTTTTCCAATCTGTAATTTAATGTTGATATTTTAAATATATTTATCTCGGTCTCCTTAGGGCAGAGGTATTCAACTGGCGGCCCGCGAGCCAGATCCGACCCGCCAGAGGCTGTGAAATGGCCCGTGAACATACTGAGATGATCAGTAACTTTTTCTAATACATACGAGATATAAATGTCTTGTTTTCAACTTTACCTGTTTCTTAATAGACCTTACTTATGAACTGTATTTATAAGTGAAAAACGTTTGCAAGGTCTGGCTTTTGGGCACCAGTCATAAAAGAAATTTGGCCCATGGTGAAAATTAGTTGAATGCCCCTGCCTTGGGGCATAGAGATCTAAATAGTTTTTGAAGGAGTATTTCTTTCCTTGAATATTAACAGCCACCTCAACCGGCCAAAGAGAAGGACTTTCAAACGATCATCTGGGTGCCTGCCATTTCCTCAACATGAGGCTAATCATCTACATCTGCTGTGATAATATTAAAGCAGGTAAAAACAGCAAATTAACTTTCAAATCTAGTTGTATATTCTGGCTGGAAAATGGGTTTTTAATTTTAAAATCCTAGACATGTTAGGGTTTTTAGTTTTCTAAGTCGAAAAATTAAAGAAAAACCCTTGTCTTTGATGATTTACAAGTTTTTCACTTTCTGTAGACAGCATTTGTGACAAAAATATAGAGAAGGGTTTATGGGTTATGAACGTACCAAGGATAAAAACCTATAGTCTAAATTATACTTCTTTAAAAAAGCAAGTTTTTTCCAGCCTGGTTGTATTAGCATTTTGCATGTACTAGTCTATGCGAATATATATACTTGTTTGCGACTTGAAATTTAATGCTGCATGATTTCTGATTTTCAAATGGCATTTATAAAGGCTTTCGACGGCCGAATCTTATGCTTAGGATCTTCACAAAAGTTAGAGAATATTGGTTAGTTTTCATTGGCGTATCCATGGCAAACGGGGCCCCGGACCCCTATTCCGGATGGGATCAGCTGAGGGTTCGCTGAAACCAGTGATTTTTTTCGGAAGAGGGGTAAAATGAATGATCGGGATAGAATCCAACGTTTTTAAAAACTTTTAGTCGTTTTACTCAAATGTCCATGTGCGCCTCTCTCCCCCCTATTCTGGAACCACCCTGGCTACGCCACCGTCTGTTTTTTCAGCGATTTCCGAAAACTGTTCATTGTTTCTGAATAGGAATAAACACAGACGATAGAATATTTACAAAAAGGCAGACAGCGTATTTGGTGTAAGACCTGCATAGTTTATTAGCAAGCTGTCTCTATGCAGACAGTGTGCAGGCATTTGGCAAGACTTGGGCCTACGTCGGCTGGGTGATGTTGGGTGTCCTTAACCTCCCTCTGGGTTGGCTTTTTGCTGGCGCGTATCCTTCCCTTTGTCCGTGTCTCCAAGTCTTCTTCTTTATCTTTAGAAAAATCTCTAGTTACGGACATCCTTAATTTTGACGAAGACGACACCTGTTTGAACTTTCGGGCGTTAAATTCTTCGTCGGCTGTCATTGTGTTCTGAGCTGCCCGACTGGGGACTGGGGAGGGGAAAATCGGCTGAATGTGCCGTCCCCCGCTGTTTTAATTCGCGTTGCCCGTTGGGTTGATTAGGCGAGGGAACGTGGTGAAGGGACAAAAGGCATGAAATTCGTTTTCCGTTGGCGCAATCGAGTGGCAAGAGCGGGGGGGGGGAGGCGGGGGGCGGACCCCTATTCTGGCTGGGATCAGTCTCATGAGGTACCTGGATCAGTGATGGGTCTTGCGCAAAAGCGTTGAGAAATTTTTAGCGGGGAGGACGGAACGAGGGTTATGTAGGTTGATTGGTACAGAATCCATGTACTCGTACATGGACGTACGTTTTCTGTCTACTCTAAATGCCTCGGTATATGCCCTCCTCCCCCAATTCCGGAGTCCTGGCTACGCCACTGGTCTGCCTTGTGTGTTTGCTATGACCTGTGTAAGACTGACCAATCGTATAATGGAAGTATGTCAGCTATTTGCGGTAGGAGTTTATTATCTTTGATCTATTTGTGCCTGCTATCTCGAGTATAGGACCATTGAGGCGTTATGGGTTTTGAGTTTGGATAGAAGCAATGATGCTAGAACCCAACTGTACCACCAGTCCCAACAATATACTATATATATATATATATATATATATATATATATATATATATATATATATATATATATATATATATATATATGCAAAGACAAGTAGCATTGTATCTGCATTATGGATACCTGATTTGTGTGTTACGCTGTTTATGGTGAAAATGACTAAATAGTTTTTAGTTAAGTAAGTTAGGCCTAGTGATAGCACGAAACTTGCCTTGATTATGTACTAGACTATAGATATGCAAATATTCAGAAGAGTGATGAAACGAATTAAAACCACATATTATTGTGTCCCCATCTTTGCTGTGTCAAACCGTACTAGAATTGTCAATATATTCTGTCTCAATTTTTTTTCTAGAGCTTTCAAAATGCCACGAAAAATAATGAGCCATTTGAAACGACACTATACAAAGTCTTTCAGAAATCTATTCTCTGTCAAATGTCTAAAAAATCAATCGAGAGATAAGATGGCGCTTAAGAGCGCTGGTTTTTTCTATTACAGGTTTTATAGACCACAAAAATATTATAAAATTGATACCCTGTTTGAAATTGGACAAGGCAAGGACTAGTGCTACAGTAGGCTTATGCATGGAGTGGTCCAATGGGGAGGGGGATGGGAGTAAGTAACCAATTACCAGGGATTTATCTCTTCCCCCCACTGGGCATCAGCCGTTTGATTTTTTCCCATTTCAGCTTTATCATTCATTCCACAATTCTTTCATCCTTTCCATTTTCTCGCTGCCACCTGATGATGAAGATGAAGAGAAAGTCGTTTGGAGTCTGATTTTTGTTCTTGGATGTATATGAAGTTGGATCATTAGAGTCATTATGCAAAAATGTATAAATTCTTAGGTAAAAATAATTAATTTTGCGAGCTCTCTACGGCCATGTGTATAATCAATATATAAGACACAGGTTTTGGTCGTTAGGTCGATGAGTGCAAACGGGAAAACAGAACTGAAACACCACAATTATTCTGTGGACTGAGTCAGTGGCGCAACCAAGGTTCCGTAATGGGGAGGGTAATCAGTATCAGATCATCAGAGTACAAAGAAACAAATTTTAATTTGATAGCACCTTGGGGCGTAGCGACGGGGGTATATCGGTTATATATACCCCCCAATCAGACTAACTTAAAATTTTCAACGTGTTTTTTAAGATTTTCAAAGATTTAAAGATTTATACCCTCCCAAATCACATTATACCCCGCAAATCAAATTCCTGGCTACGCCACTGGGTCACTAACACCGTGCCAATTTCTGATACAACAGTCACACACACGCACAGCCACGTTCAATCACCTGAGATGTAAATCATGTAATACTTGTAAATTATGTAATACTTGTTCCATGCTGCCTCTTCTACCCCCTCCAAATTTCTTAACGGCTTTGCGCAAATTCCCACGACCGGGCCCGGCCAGAATAGAGGGAGGGCCGCCCTCGCCCCCGCGGTTGCGCCAATGGCCTGATTTCTCGATGACCAGTCCAACCTCCCTCTCTCTGCCACCCCCACCCCCCGCGTCGCTGCTACCGTGGCATGGAGGGCTTGAATGTGCTCCATCGGTTCCTTCTTAACCGGCGCCAGATGCAATCGGTGCTCGCCGTGCACCTGTCTGACCCCCCAATCGCCGTCATAAACCTTTCGTAGCGCCATCTATCGCCCGTCCGTCGACGCGAATTAATTCCGTCGGAACTGTTACAGACAATGGTTGGGGGGCGAAGGGGGTGACGCCCTCACCCCAACCCCGGCACCTTCGCGTGCGAAAACGAGGCTCTGGTCTCTCTTCCATCTGCGCCGCGACGTTCCTACTCTCGCGGTTGAGGACATGCCTGCCTCCCCCCCAACTTCCCCCCCCCAACCCCGCTGCCGTCCGTCCATTAGCGCTCCTTGTCGGTGCCTTTGCGTGCCGCGAATATTACTTGTGATCGAGCGATCGATTGGATTCTTGGACGATTGTTGTTTGGTCTTTTATATTCTTTTTTTTACGCGAGAAGGGAATTTATTCCGGGTTTCTTGGGAAAACGGATTTGGGAAAGGGAGGGAGGGGGCTTTTCGTGGAAATTGGCCGAAATTTTTCCGATCGTGTGCAGTCCCCCGCCCCCACTTTCGTAAGAAACAGATTCCAAAGTAGGCCTATATACTTGAGGGTTGAGACATGAGTAAGTAAATAAAAATCTCGTAAATTTATATAGCGCTTTGGAAGGTAGTACAGTAGTAGCTGCTTATTCTTATGAGCTTAATATTTCTTGAAATATAGCCATAGACAAGGTGGGTTGGTGCCACTTGGTGGTCGGGCAAAGATCAGTGTAGCCATGAGGTACCTCTACTGCGTTAGTTTTCCGAGTGATGGGGTTAACATTCATGGGTGCCCATACATTACATTACATTTTGTAATTATGATATGTTGATATTTACCAATTTGGAAATAATAAAACCTCAATCAATCAATCAAAATCAAATGCCTTTGAAATTTGAACTGCAGCGTCTGGGATCATGGTCATTCATGACTCAGAATTATTAATCTTTGGCAGTATATTGACTTTAAGGGCTTAGTAGAAAATCTAGTAGTCACTGGACTGCTACATTTGTTGAGTTGGTCTTTTTCTATTGAAATTTACATGCAACGCCGTTGTTCCAGTTTCTCAATCCAGTGTGAAACTAACATTATTTTGACATTGTATTGCAAAGAAGAAATCGAGAGTTTTCCTAGTGCAGTATTTCTAAATATGATTACATGTCTTGTTCGCTAGTGTATGCAGAGAATGAAGACCAATGAACAGTGGTATAGCAAGGGTTAAGTACTAGGGTCCACGTTGAAATATTTTCTGGTTAAAGTCCCCAACGAGCAGAAAAAGTATCATGCTTAGCTTCCCCCCCCCCGAAAAAAAAAAATCATCTCGGTTGCTTTGCACAAATCCCACGACCGCTCCCAACCAGAATTGGGGGCCAGCTCCGTTCTCCCTCCCCCACTCGCCTCCCGTGGGTGCGACAAACAGAGTGACCCAGAAAGAGTGACGAAGCAAGCAGTGCGTGAGAGATGACAACAGCAGTAGCAGCAGCAGCAGAACAATGAGAAATCACTATCTCATTTGCATATTTCCCTCCCCACCCATTGCCCCGGCTGGCCGGCCGGTCGGCGGGGTAATGCGTTTATGCTTCCGTCATCTTACGGAGTGCAGAATTTAGCATTGGATCAATCTGGGGGTCAATGGAGTAACGGGTATTTTTATCCAGAGCCGTTTGCCATTATACGTGGAACAGGCCTCTCTGACGGCGTGCACGCCGTCTCCCGTCATTATTGTCAGCGCTTCCCCCACCCCCACCCCCACCTGACTGTGCTGGAATCGTGCATAGGCCTGTGCATTTCCATAGTGAAGGTTACGATAGGTCGCCTGGTGCAGTTATATTCATGTCTACTGGTGGCTTACTGCGGGTATTAGTGATTAGATTTCGTCCGTGCCCTCAGCGTACGCGTTCTGTCCGATCTCTACTACGTTCGCCAAATTGTCCTTTGATGGAAAGTGGGGAATTCACGGTGCTCCCAATCAATGAAGGGATTAGTCAGCTAATCTCAGTGGCTCAGAAATATTGTTGATTGATATAGCGCAGTGATTGCATTTTAAATAGTTATTTTGCAATAAATTCGGATGGAAATTTGATCGATTTTCTGTCGGTTTACTGCATGTTGTACCGGCATTTGGTTTTATTTCGGTCTGGTTTGCGCGATTGATTCAGTTATATTTTTTGTTTCGTGTATTTTTACATAATTTTGTTTTTCGATTAATTAATGGTTTGTTATTTTCTGTTAAGTTGATTTGACATCGTCGTCATCTTGGTCGGCGGCTGTGACTCATTCCGTACAAAGGCTCCCTCGTCTCACAATTATCTCAAATCTCGGCAAAAACAGTTCCATCCGATGTTCAGTCTTTAGGTATCAATGAAGCTTATTACCCGTGTAGTAATAACAAAATGAGTTTCCAAAGCAGAAAATTATTCAATTAGTTTACTGTTCCAATGAAACAGAGATGGATGGATAGATGGATGGATGGACGAAGGGGTGGATGAAGGGATGGATGGAGGGAAACTCCAACTGGTTTTGGTGAATATGATCAAATGGTGCATGGAATTTTCGAATATAGAAATCATTGAAATTTTATCAACTGCATTCACAGAATTCATTGTTCTCCGAGGAAAATCACACAATATTTGTTTAATTTGCACAATATGCTTCTTTATTTTATGTTGTTTTTTTGGTATTTTAAGTCTTTATATTTATTTATTGGATTAGATGACAGATTTCGAGGGTATAGGTACTGTCTGCTATTGCGTTTGCTTCTGTATTTTAGACATTCCAAGGGAAGAATCAAGTTACAGAAAAGAACGTGAAGGCGACACATCTCCAAAACACCAGGGACTTACAAACAGTTCGCTAGATTTGCGCCACCTGCGTAGGATTAGCTCCGGCTATCTGCCATGTTTAATGTTGATCTTTCTATACATAAGGTAGCACCAACACACAGGAAAGATAGAGAAAAAGTAGGCATCGAATGATCAGTAGTTGAAATTTGTACGCGTATACTGTACATATTTTGTATTTCAGTGGCATAACCACGGAGGTTGGAACCAGTCGTGGGATTTGCACCAAACTGTTGAGATTTTTTCTTTGAGTGGGGGGGGGGCTCGTATACATCGGTATGTATACATCAGTATGCAAATTGCATTATTAGGTACTGGATAAGATTACTGGTTATATTTCTGGCCACAGTGTGTAAAATGATTTTTATGGCATATTTTTCATCTCCAAGCAGAAGCGGATCTGGCGGGGGGTTTGGGGGGTGGTCAGCTGACCTCCTGTCCTGATTTTGTAAATAAATTGGCCTGTTTCCCAAAATAATATTATATGGTTTCTATAAATCAGATTACGGGTTTTTTTTATTGTGTGCCAATTGAATTTCTGAAATTTTACCCCCCCTGGTCCAAAATCCTGGATCCGCCACCGAGTCCAAGATTATGTCGACCATGGTGTTATGTGAGGTTGATGTATGTCCGCCTGTTTGAGGCAATAGCAGCATTTTGTCCTCTTATTGCTGTGTTGAATCACGATACGTGATGTACATTTATGTACAGGTTCCGTTATCTCTGTTCGTCTCAGTATTTACTTTTGTAATTTGTTACTGTATTTTATGCATACGGCTCCTGGCTTAGGGTCCATCCATATAGTACGTACACACTGAGGGGGAAGGAGAGGGGTCGGATTTTGGAGATTGTTCCTATGTACGCAACGGGGGAAGGCGGTGAAAATATGGTTTTTTTCGTACGTACTATATGGATGAATCCTTATTGAAGTTCCTATAAAATTCTACTCATCTGTCATCTTTTACTTCTCTGTATCTTATCCACAAAAAGTCAACTTTCTTACCTCCCCACCCCCCACCCCAGCCAGGACCAGCTGGAATAGGAAGGCCCTGTTTCACCCCACCCCATGGCTACACCAATGGTGATTAGAAAGCATGTGGGTGCCAAATACAGTGGATCCCACTTAATCGCATACCGCTTAATTGCATAACCCGCATAACAACATGAAAACCCGAACCAGTGTTTTGTGCGTACAATTAATTATCAGACTGGGCTATTCGCATAGCCCAGTTAATCGCATAAGCAAGGCTTGCACGGCACCTATGCAATTAAGCGGGTTTCACTGTAGAATAAAGTACAGTAAGATATTTAAGTCAGTTATATCAGTTAAATTGTTGGCTTATTCTTTCTCTTGCAGAAAGGCTGTAAAGCCAATTAAGCAAGAATTTCCTTTAATAAACTGCACATTCGTGTTTTTTGATGCCACTACGAGAGGTTTTTTGCGAAAATTTACATTAGATTTGACTTTGAGCTAAATAATATACACAACTCATCTTAGATATAAGATTTCTTTATTAAGTAACCTAAATGATTTGTTGATATCATTTCTGATAAGCCAAAGTCCAATGCAAATGCTTTGTTAGATGATCCAAGTATCTTATGTTTCCTTATGTCTGATATTTTACAGCTTTGAATTTATTTATGGCTGGCACAATTATCCTTTGAAGTTAAAATTTAATCAGTTAGACATGCAGTTTAAAAAATGCATGAAAAAATTGGCAATCTAAAATTAGCTTCATTGTGACCTTTCAACTCTTCTAATATTAAACCAACCTAATGTTTACAAAAACAAGATACTTAATGTTGTTTACTTGGTCTATTATGCAGTACATTGAACATGAACAACCATATACATGTACAAGAGAGTTTGCTTTAAACTGATTCCAAGTGGAACAATACTTTCTCTTCAGAATTCTTGACTTTTAGCAGTACAACATAAATGACAATATCAAACCTGAATACTGATATATGCAAAAAGCTGGTGAGGGAGTCAAAACATGTGGACTCATAAGATCATCGACACCTTATATAAAAAATTGAACATTTTATTCATTTAATTAAATGCAGGAAGATATACTAATATGTAGTAAATTATAATAATAAGCATAAATAAGTTAATAATAATAATACATTTCAACCATTCGGATATTGATAACAGCACCTCACTTATCCTCACTATTTTCACAATAAGGACATTGACTTTATAAGCTTTGACATTACACTGATTTTCAAGTAATTTACAATACATACTAGAAGTTTCACACAGTAAATCTGATTTAAACAAAATACTATCGAAACTAACATCTAAAACCAACGGTAAGCACCTATTTTACAATACCCTGTGCTTGTCACAAAATTTTTCTAAGATACTCAAAAAGCAATACATAATTTTGCCTTCAAAGTGGTCTTCATAATCGAGAAAAAATGTGAAAGAAAACCACTGATTCTCAAATATATAATGACTGTAAACATGAACTGAACACTGTGACCAATATAAAACAAACTAGATTTCACAGGGATTATAATAACTTTGCATGCAATAATTTACGTTTCAGCAACAAAGTTTCAAGCAGGTATATTTTTACACCCCCCTTAACATCCCCCCATTTGAGACCGACACCCCCAATTTTCCCCAATCAGAGCCTGAGATGCACCCCTAACACCCAACACCCAACACCCCCTGAAATTGATAAATCATAGAAATAACCCTGCCTGCTCAAGAAAATACAATTAGGTACATTTGGCAATGGTGTGATATAAGAAATACTGAAAAAGATGGCACACATTTTAATTTTGTATGGCACGTATAATGGTACGTTATATCGAAAGAGTAAGCATATAAGATGTGGATAATATAGAACAAAATCTTTGTGATACATGGCTCGTGAGTATTGGACAGCGTATCTGCTGTAAAATTGGACCATAAGGCAATTGGAGCATAAGGCAGAAATGGCTAAAATTCATCGTGTTTTCTCAGCGCCTCCCCGAAATCCGTTGCCTGGCTCCCAACAAACACATCGTATTTCTCCACGACTTCGTCTACGCTCAGAACACCATCCTAAAAATTCATTTGGAAATATAGTGTAAGATTAAATGTCTTTTAAGTTTCAAATAGTAATAATAGAACAATTTAATATTGTGAGCATTACAATGTAAGTGATGATGATGATGATTTTTCTGCTAATAGGAATAATCGGACAACTTCCAACCAGTGTTTAATCTGACTCTGACTCCAGGGGAACTGACAAGGCTGGGGGTCAGGTAGGGCTGCTGTTAGTTGATGTCGTATGCCAACATTTCCGGGAGGGATTAGAAATTTTCAGGGGGGGAGGGAAGGAGGGCAATTTTCCCCCGGAAACGGCCCTGCTTCCAACATCCTACTATAAGAACTTCAAACTGAAGAAAACGAAACCTTGTTGGTGTCTGCCATGTAGATCAGATGCCTGGCCTCGGCCTTAGAATGGTCGTAGTCGTCCGGCATAATCCAGCTCTTGACCTCGTCCCGGTCCATACGGCCATCTTTGTTCCTGTCGCGGGATTCGGCAAACTGTTCGCGCTCCGTCCTGACCCAATCCGGTTCCTCCTTTTCTTTTCCCTCTCCAGGCCACATGTCCCCTGCAGAAAAAAATCACGCATGAACAACATAACTCTAGCGGCAACACATTTTGAAAACATCTTCCGAGTCTCCATTGCCAAACAGACGAATTCCAAATTTCAAAGCGTTCTTGTATTGCCAACATCAACAGGAAGTAAAAATGCTGTCATCGGAGAAAAAGAATTACGTAGAAAAATACAACACAAAATAATCTTCAAAATACTGATTTACCCAAAGCATTATACAGGATGGTGCAAAAAAACCGGACTAGTCACATTTAGGTTTGCATTTAATATAGTCCAGTTTTTTTGCCATCCTGTAGAAGCACAAATGAGTTACCTATGAGGAATGCCAAAGTTAAGCAAAAACAGTAAATGGCTGATAAAACATGACAACGATCTTGTCAACACTAGCATTACCATAGAATGTGATTGACTGATTGATTGACTATCTATTTAATTGACTGACTATCTTATCCATCTGCTTACTCATGTACTCCTCGAGACTGATGTATCCATCTCTATCCTTATCGATATCTTCCAGTGTTTCCTGAAAGTTTAAAACAGCGGTATTCAGTTTTCTTCCAATTTCACAAAAGCACCACAATTAATAATTGAAATAAAGATAAATCTTTGTCAGCTAAAAATCCTATATGCAAAACAACATTAAAACATTAATGAATGCAACAACAGGAAGAATAACAGACGAAAAATTTAATTAAAACCACAAGATACCATTTACCAGTAAAGTCCTTTACAGTGTGTAAATTATGTAACAATTTACATGCAAAGTCCTTTACAAATGTAAAATGACATAATCTATCAAATACATCAAATTAGTCCTACGTCTATTATGATGTCCTTGAGGTTTGCTGATTCTTCTGGGTGTATGAAGTCCTGGAACTCGTCCTTGGTCAACGTCCCGTCCCGGTCTCGATCGGCCTTCGACCACCGTTGCTGATCACGCTTGATCATCTTCTTGTAATCGTAACCACGACTTTCACCGTTGTCCAATTCATCTTCTTCCGCTGGAAAAATCCAGAATTCCAGGTCTCAAGGTTAAGAGACCAATAGGTAAAATATGTGGCATAGAAAACCACAACAATAATATATATATATATATATATTATACTATTATTATTATTTATTAATTTATACTAGCTTATTGTAAGCTATGTATATATATATATATATATATATATATATTTATTTTAAAAAAATTATTTATATAAAACTAAATCCATATCTCACGTGGAATGCCTCCGTACGTTCTGTCCTTGTAGAAATCCCATGTAAGAGTTGTGGCATTACTGGGCCCGGCGTAGTTTACCCACTGGCGATCGGTATCGAGACGAATGTACCGGGTCTGGACATACTGAACCCAGTCACTCAGCTCCTCTTCCGTCAACTGGTTGTTATGATCTCTGTCAATTTTGGCGTAAATTATTCTGAAAATAGAACCCAGATTAACTTTTTTATAGACCCCGTCCACTGGAAATCTAGTCGGAAATTTCCTTGGTGCTCAAAAAAATCGAAAAGTTATGCTCTAAAACAACCTTAACCCCTTAACCGGGCGCGACGGCTCAGAGCCGTCCAGTTTACATTGAGTTACTGATTTATTCCCCAGTTAAGGGGTTAACATTCAAGACTGAGCTTCTCCATTTCATTTTTCATTCTCACATACAGGTTGGTGCAAATAAAACCGGACTATATCATTAAATGCAAACCTAAATGTGACTAGTCCGGGTTTTTTTTGCACCACCCTGTACATAACCCAATGCATTATGTACATCTTCACATAGCATACACACAATACTAAGATCAAGAAGAAGCATGCACAAACATATATCTAAGTCTCATGCTCTTGTGGAATGAGAATGTCAAACACTTAACAATCTCCAAAAAGGGAATCTTATTCTTATGTCCCATATTTTTACAGTAAAACCCAATTACTCCTCTACATGATTAAATCTCACACTCCTTCCTAACATCACATAATTAATTTACCTTACACGTGTGCAATTAAAGCCCAGGTAAAGTCAACGTAATATGTAATACAGCACTTGTATAGCGCCTCTTAAATTTCTACTCAAAGTCAATGCGTATAACGCCCCACAAATCTAAATAGACTTTTTAATATGACAACAAGCGAGTTTGACTGTACCCGAGGCCGATCAACTTACCTTAACCTGTCCTTGCTTTCGTCCGCCGTCAAATCCGCAAACGCCTTGACCTCCTCTTTGCCAAGAAAGGCTTCGTGGTCAAAATCCAGATTGTGCTTTTCATCGGCATAGTGTTCCTGCTCGCTGAGGGGCTAAAATTTAAACACAAACACCGGCTTAAAATTTACTCAAAACACCAAATCAAGATATCCATAAACAGAGTACCGGCACGATGCTGTTTAAACTTCCTCCTTCTTTAGGTGCCCTGTATCACTACTTTGGCAACTGTAGACCTCCACACCTCCCTGCCCTTCATAGTAAGAATTTGCTCCATTGCCCGTGTTATATCCTCTCACATTACATAGAAAGCTGTCTAAATATACCAGTCTTTGCTTCCTTTGTGCTCATTTACCCTCCACATTTCCTGTTATAACTAGTTTTTTTCACAGACTGCATTTCCTCATTATATGTCCAAAGAATTCTTGTTTAGATTTTAGCCAGATCAAATTATCTAAAAAAATACCGTATAAAAACAAATACAAGTTTCAAATTCTCATGGAAATATAAATATTCATAATGCATGATGCATAAGCCATCAGTACCATCAAATCAACATCCTCATCGAATGGAAACTGTCAAATACTCACCGCATCAAGTACCCTTGATTTGAGGATGCGCGGTGGTATCGCCGAAGTACCAGTTGTATTTATCACAACAGTCAACAACACCAACAAGAGAACATCATTTGAACGCCTCTTCATCCACTGATTCGCCATCTATAAACACATACCATCTCTTTATACTAGGTGGGGACTGAGAGGGTGGCAAGCTGCCCCATGCGCCGTCTTGGGGTGGAGACACTGACCATGGTTGTAACAAGGGGTTGTCCATTAATTACATCAGCAAAATAGGGAGGAGGGTTTGAAGAAGTTTGACATTTGTTGACAGAGGGAGGGGCCAAGATAAATTGACGTCAACAATTTCATTTTAGTTAACCAGTTGCCCATCACTGCAAAAGTACTACTAGTAGTAGTAGTAACAGCAGTAGTAGCATTTTCCTAACCCCTAATAGAAAATTCCCGAGAAAATGCAATGCATGCAATAATAACAGCGAGCAATTGGATTTTTAAATAAAAGTTTAAAAGTTAAAATGAAACTTTTACTCACGTTAAACCACACTCTGTGCTTTAAAGCCACGGCGACCAGTGTTGCCACCAACAGCTTTAGAAACACAGAAACGATCTCCCAAACATGATGGAGTTTCAGCGAAAAGCCATAACATTTGACAAATTATTTTGATATAATTATCACTTGAAAATTTTCTTATATTCAAAACTCTGCCAAGAGATGAAGATATGATGGAATTACTAAAATATATCGTTCAAAACCTCGTTAAATTGACGTCTAAATGCAGGTTGTGGTTATATTTAAGACCTGAATCCGGAAGCTCTTCTGAAAATCAAGGAGCAACGAAAGGGGATGTCAAATCACTTGGAGCCAATCAGAGATTTCCAACTCAGCGTCCTCTGTCGACGGAAGTCTGGGCGGCTCGTGGCATCCCTTTAACTCATCCAATACAATAATGTTAGTACAATACAGTACGGTACAATACAATACAAAATCGCTTTATTAAATCAACATTAATAAGACGCAAGGCCAAAACATAACACATCTATCATATTAAAATCGTTATCTGTATGTCTGTTACCTTCAAGCGTTCTGATTGGTTGACTATTGCTAGACGGTTTAGACCGTTTAAATGCGTTGGTGGGCGAAACTATTGGTCAACGGTTTAGACCGTTTAGTCCTTACGTCGCGATGCGTTGGTGGACGATGTTCGAAACGACGTTGCTATTGGTAACAATTGTTCGTAGAATCGTAGTTTAACACGGTCGGCTGGGCGTGCGACGACGTTGCTATTGGTAACAATTGTTCGCAGCCTCAGGTAGTTGTGCGTACACAAAAAAATACGTGTACAGCGTCACACATGGCCACAGTTGCGTGATTTTAACGTACATAGGCCTAATTATTACGTGGCGCAGAGCTTGGCTAGGTGGCGATCATTGAAATGTTGTTCAGCATGAATTCAATGATTGGGTATTAGGTATAGGTATTGGATCAGTATTATCCTGCACTGAGAGCGAAGCGAGCGCGAGCGAAGCGAGCCTTAATAATACATAATACATAACCTTACGTATCAAATACAAATCAAAAATTATTGGAAATTAGAACTAATTTTACATTTAGGCCTACGTCTTGAATATAATAATCTTATAATAAAGTTTTTATGAGTTAAGCCATTAATAAATTTCTTATCTTAATAAAGAAAAAGCCGAAATATTAATGAGTTCGCAAAGACGACTTGGGTGCATTATAGGCGTAAACTTGGGCGAAAAAGTGAGAGAAATTCCGCTACTTTAGACTGACCCTTCAAAAAGTGCGTGTGTGGGAGTAAGGCGGGCTCGAGCCTAGCAGTAGAAGTTGCGTCTATGCCAATTGAGCACTTATTTTGATTAAAATTTTCATGATTATATAACAGTGCTACATAATGACCCGATCTGTTTTCCGGCCTCTGTTTACATCCGTCAAAAAGATGGAGATGTTGTGTCTGAATCGTTGTCGGTCGTAAAATTTCGATTTAATTTCTTGCTCAGACTTTTCGCGATTTTTATTTTAATCGGAATAATTCCTTATGACTATTGATCGTCGTTAGGCAATGTTACCTGTAACGGATTTTCAGAGTGAGCTCTATGTTTTCGCTTTTTTCTGCCTTCGCCACGTCAGCCCAATGGTACTAGATAGCGCGATGTATACAGACAGTATTTCCTTCGTGTTTCTCAATATATAATGTGTAATTGCCGAAGAATAGACTCCATTGGCTGGACATTGATTTTAGTTGTTTTATCGAATGATTTTTAGGCAGCAGTTTTATGAATCTAGTAATCGGCGAGGTAATTGTTTTGTTTTTCAGAAATTGGAGTCGGTCTTGCTGGCTTTGGCATCGCCTTTCTATTCCTCGGCGTTGTTTTATTTTTCGATAAAGGACTTTTAGCCATTGGTAATGTGAGTACGCCATCTGCTGCGAATTTTTAAAACTCGTGTCTTTCAATGCATAAAAATACAATCACTGGTCTAAACCATAGTATTATTTAATCCTGCGAGATATGTGTTTATATAGAGCATGTTTTATCTGCAGCAATTATTTTATCAGGTGCAAACCATTATGCTGCTTTGATGTAACATAAATAAACGCGTGCACATCATCGGTGCGACACATTAAAAGTGCTATTTCTTATGCTAATTATTAGACATTTAATTATATTATTAATATTTATTTTTATTTTTAGATTCTTTTCGTCTGTGGGTTGACCTTTGTTATCGGTCTAGAAAGAACCTCGAGGTTTTTCTTCCAGAAGCACAAATTGCGTGGAACTGCCGCGTTCTTCGGGGGAATTTCCGTGGTGCTGTTGGGTTGGCCGGTAGTCGGCATGATACTAGAGATGTACGGCTTCTTTCTCCTGTTCAGGTATTACTTTGCACCTTTCTGTCTCATAACGGGGTTGTTGAGATGGGGAAGAACTTGTTGACGATTTTGAGGCAGGGTTATTTCTAGGATTATCAGGTGTCGGTATATTTTGAGGGTGCTGCCAAACTAAAAGTCTGACAAGCAAAAAACGGTCAGCCCAGGATAAAATTGGGGGAGGGGGTGTTGGGGTGTCGGTCTCAGGTTGGAGGGGTCTTAGGGGGAGTGTGTAAAAATATCCCTGTTTTGGGGGTTTCCATTTCCTACTCAGCTTAGGGTCCATCCATATAGTATGTACGCACTGAGGAAGGAGGAGGTGTTGGATTTAGGAGGTTTTGCTTATGTACGATGGACAAACGGAGGGGAGGGGGTTGAAAATATGCCCTTTTTGCGTACATACTATATGGATGAGCCCTTACTCAGAATTTGTTCCAACTTTGACTCATGGTGCCTTAGAAATCGTGACCCTGTGATTTTTAGACTCCTCCAACTCTGCAGCCTTCCTTAAGTTCCCTGTTTTATCGTCAAAGTTTAGTAGTACCACACATTAAAAAAAAACACAAACATAAGAATTCAATAGACTATTTTGTGAGTAATTCTGTGTATGAGAAATGCTTGTTATATTTCTGAGGTTCAGGTACAGGGTGGTGCAAAAAAACCGGATTATATTAAATTCAAACCTAAATGGCACTAGCCCGGTTTATTTGTGCCACCCTTTATAATCTTCTCTGTAATGGTTGTTGTCTTTTTTTATTGCTTTAAGCGGTTTCATGCCAGTTGCGGTCAACTTTCTGCGTCGGGTTCCCGTTGTTGGTCTGTTTTTGAGCCTTCCAGGGATTAGCTACGTAAGTATGTTTCAAGTCATTCGTAATTGACAGATTCATTCATTTTGAAAATTTGAACCCGTGTCAATGAACTACGAAGTGATATTTGATGAATCAATCAGTGAAAGAACTTCTATGGCACCATGATGATTTTTTAAAAAATTTGAACTTTCTACAACGTTTTCCATAGTACTTAGTTTAGTGATTGAAATCCAATTCTGCATTTTGGGGTCATCCATATAGTACGTACGCAAAAAAGGCATATTTTCACCCCTCCCCTGTTGCACACCGTATATTTTGGTAACCCCCCATGCGTACATACAAAATAGCAAACCCCGCATGGTAACAATTTTTAGCCTTTGCGTACGTACAAATTCAGTCATGATGCCCCCCCCCGTACGCTTCCGTGTGCAAAATCACCTAAATTTCAAACCTCCGTCCTCCCCTCGGTGTGTACGTACTATATGGATGACCCCTTTGGTTATTTTCAACTTGGAGTGTTAATTGTTGGAAAGTCGAAATTTTGCCGCATCACATTTGCGTTTGATATTTCGTGCTCCGTCTTGTTTGTGAAAGAGTTTTTGTTGTTGTTGTTTTTATTTGAAGCTTGTGGGTTTGGTCGGTGAGCCTCAAGGAATGGTCTAGCACAGAACTCGATTTAGAATTTGTTGCAGTGTGGCGTTTTCTGTGTCTGTCTCGTCCTGACGACTCTTCGCGTGGACAGACAGACAGACAGATGGGCAAACGGATTTTTGAGTTTTTACCGTGCAGTTCAGAACAGCAAAGCGTTGCCGTCGATTGCAACGCATGCAACACTGTTTTTGAGCAATTTTTTCATTAACGCAGAAACTTTAAATCACCGGCCGTACACGTGCCAACTGATTTGTAAGAGACAGTTGATTTAGGAAAATGCCAATAAAGATTTTATTATAAATGTCAAAATATTAATGATATTTTGTTTGTACGATATGGTATAAATGCATGTTCTGGCTTAAGATACTAGATGGCGTTTGATACATGTACTTATGGGTCCATCCATGTAGTACGTACGCACTGAGGGGAGGGGGTTGGATTTTGGGGATTTTGCATATGTACGGTGTGTGCAATTGGGGTAATGGGAGTTGAAAATATGCCTTTTTTGTATATGTATTATATGGATGAGCCCTTGCCTGTTGAAGGTGCCATACTTTTATGCTAAGAATCGAAGCTTTAGCTTTGTTGATTTAATGATGGAAGTGAAGCCCCCTTTGCGTTCTTGGGACCCCGGGCAAATTGTCCCTCCCTCGGAGACTTTTCAAAAATTTTAATGTGTCCCTCTCTATTCTGGAGCCCTGGCTACGCCATTGCAGTTAGCAGGTCCTATCAGAGGGGCCACTTGGCCCCGGGCCACTGGTTAAAAAGAGGCCTCAAAATATTGGAAATGTATGGATTTTTTGTGAATTTCTTGAGTTCTAGATTCTTAGTAAGAGTTGGGGTATGAAGGACCCAAGATTTGTCAATGGCCCTGGCCTTCGACGGTCTGACCCCTGAAAGTGGTTCTCACACAGGGCAAACCTCCTGAACCACTTTAAACATTATTATTATTATTATTATTATTATTATTATTATTATTATTATTATTATTATTATATTAAAGAGATTGGCCATAGGGCCTAGGCGTAAACTTCTATTAGGCTGCCAGACTCGAACCCAACACTTTTTGTTGGTGAAGTGGAAAGGTATAGGGAAGATGCAGTGGCGTAGCCAAGGGGAGTTAGTTGGAGGCTTAACCCCCCTTTGCTGGCCGACCCAACAATTTTTTATTGTGTATTATTCTGTTTTTCTGTGGGTTGAGGGGTGCCAAAATCGGGGTTAAGGTTGCAAAAAAGAAGCCAAAAAGTGAATGCAGTTGTACAGGGGCTGTCCGCGCACTCGTATAGCTATATTATAATTTATAACTAATTTAACTATGCAAAATAATAGGTGACGCCCTCTTTTTGCTTGTCAGGATTTTCGAAGTCGGGAATAGATGGTCGTAGCACTCCCTTTCGGAAAATCCTGGCTACACCACTGGGTAGATGGCCCACATTTTCTTCCCCGTGTACTACTATGAGCCTGCCAATTGAGTGGCGTAGCTAGGATTTTCGGAAGGGGGGTTGATTTTGATTTTTGACTGTAACCAAATTTCGAAAATTCTTTATAAGAAAAAAAGGGTCATCCTATGTATCTATCCTATGTCTTCTAAAAATTTTCTTCTCAGATGCTGACAAGCAAATTGGTATCATAAATGCATCAATAACGAATGACCCACTGACTGGGGCCTACATCAACGAAACATTTAGAAAATTCCTCTTTCTCACAGAAATCGAATCAAGCACTCTCCCTCTACCGGATGTTGATTCACCTGCCCCACCCCTCCTCCCCCCAACCAGCCAATCAAACCGCCTTCTGAGTCAACGGTAAGGTAAGCGAATCGGTAAGATCAAGTACCAATGCTCAGTCTGCTAGCTGGCCCATATATATATATATATATATATATATATATATATATATATATATATATATATATATATATATAGAGAGAGAGAGAGAGAGAGAGAGAGAGCAGTCTGTCATGAACGTGCTCTAACCCGTTAGAACAAACGAGACAGCGCTATCTCTACCTGGCGGCGGCGGTGTCGACAAACTTTTCCGCACGGGAGCGTGTGTCGGTGCGCACGGACCCTGCCGTTTCCAAAGGCGACGGCCCAACAACAAAGCTAACCGTTGGTCGAGAGAGCAGGACTTTTCTCGCCGAAGTAACAACTGTAGCCGATCGGTAATAGGCAGGTAAGACGCAACTCTTGGGAGGGGAATATTTATAGGATTTCGATGCAGGCCATCGAGGTTGAATTTATTCGGTAAAGTTGGGAATCCACTCCGCTATATTTGGTAAGTCGTGTATAGAGAGAAATAACAGTGGGCCTGTACAGTAGCATTGTAGAATCTAAGTTTCACAGTCAGCAGTGGCGGCTCCACATGCGGGACCCGGGGGCCCGTGCCCCCTTATTGAATGTCTGGCGCCCCCAGTGACTCCTTTTTGGGACTCTATACTTGATACTACATACCCAGCAACAAATAGGCCTAGTTGGCCCCCGTGCTTGGAAGTTGCCACCCCAACGACCCCCCACTTGCCAAATCCTGGAGACGCCACTGACAGTCAGCAAGAAGCTGACATTATATAGATATATGCCTTTCAATGGAACTTATCAGTGGCGTAGCCAGGGTTCCGGAATGAAGGGGGGTCGTCAAGGAGTTCTTAACACACACATTTTCTCTTCGATCATGCTACCCATCCTTCCCTCCCTCAAAATTTCTCAACGGTTTTGCGCAAACCCCACTACCACCGACAATAGGGGGGCCCGGCCCCCAGACTCCCCCGTGGCTACGCCAAAAAAGCTTTTATTCACCCAAAGCTCTTAGCTTACTTGAAGTAATTTAATTCCTTATTTCATTGTCACCGAAGGGAATCGAACTCGTTTAGAGAGGGCGGACGTGGGACTCCTTCCCCCTTCCCGATGGCAGCGATCCTGGCGCCGTCGAAGGGGTGTCCGGGGGCCGAAGTCTCGCCACCGCCACCGCCGCCTCCATCCCGCTTTCCCCAGATCGTCCCGAGAGACGGAGGGGGGTCGCGAGACGATCGAGACGGACGCGAAGGCGAAGCTGAAGCCGAGGACCGGCGATCCGTCGCCGGAGCCCGGAGACTGGCGCCTCCCCCACGCGCCCGTTCCCTTCAGGCCGGACTATTCGCGGGTCGTTCCGCCCGCCAGGGAGCGGACGAAGATCGGAGAGATGACGGCAAGGGCGATCGCCGAACCTGGATGTACGGTAAGTACGCGTTACGGTCTGCTGTGGAAGAAGCACCTGGGCCCAGCATGCATGCACCCGCCCAGGGGCGGTTCCACGTTCGGGATGACTGGGGATTCACCACCCCCTCCCTCGCCGAGCTTTTTTTGCATGTCAGCGTTTTGATTTTTTCCGGGTCCGAACCGCCAATGTTTATTCTAGCCACCTTGACATTGGGGGATTTTGAAATGTTTGGGAGGACAAGGTCTGAGTCTCCACACTTTTGGAGGGGAAATTTCCATCCCCCCAGCCAACATATATCATTTTTGCGGGGGGGATTTTAAAACTTGTGTGGGGGGATTCCTTCCCCCGCCCAGAGAAGGCCTAGAATAAACACTGCGAACTGCTATCCTTGTGTTCAAAACAGAGCTGATTATCTGTTTTCCGGTCAACCTTTTTCGGTAAGGTTTATTTCATTATTTACTGGCCAAAAACACTGCTATAATGCAGTGGCGGCTCCACCGGGGCCATTATTTTAGAGCCTGGCCCCCAGTTTTGGGACCCTATACTTAATGCTACATCAAACAACAAATGGTTGGCCCCCATGATTAAAGTTGCCACCCCAACGGCCCCCACTTGCAAATCCTAGAGCCGCCACTGCATAATGACATTATTTTATTTTTGCTCGTCAACCTTTTTCAGGATTTCATTGCATCCCTCCACCAACTTCCCAGAAATTCATTGCGTCCCCCTCCGAGAATTCTTGGAACCGCCACTGCCCCACCCCACCCCCAATAAATCCGGGTGAACCCTCAGCCGTTTAGGAGAATTGATCAAAGATTCCATTATACAACGACCTCGTTTCCATACCAAGCGCCTCTGAGTAGAGATCTAAGAGGCGCTATATAAGTCCCTTATCGCATCACATTGCATTACATTACAGAGTGGGACGTATCAGATGTAACGATGCAATGTAATGTAGCATTTATATAGCGCCTCTTGTATTTCTACTCAGATGGCGGGACTGTACCGGGTACAGGACCGTTCGAAATGCTTTCATTGCAAAAGCGCGGTCCTGGTAGAAGTGACAGACATTTATGTCCATTGACAAATCGAATGATTAACTTTCGACAAGCAGACCAGCTGAGTCGGTCTCACTAATTGCTTACTGAGTCAAAAGTATTTAATTAACCCCTTAACCGCGTATTTAACTGTAACTCAATGTAAAATGGACGGATATATCCGGGGTCCCCAGTTAAGGGGTTAACAGGTTGCCAAATCTCTCTCTCTCGCCGCCATCGCCACCACCATCATCCTCTTCCCCTCCTCCTCTTCATCCTCATCCTCATCCTCGCCGTCATCGTCGTCATCAGCGTCATCGTCGTCATCATCATTTGCGTATAATACTATTGTATTTCAGAAGAAGACTGAATATAGGAGAGAGGAATCAAGTGCCCAGACCATGTGAGTGTGCGATTGTATACATTATTAATTGCTTTAGAACTTGTTTATAGTCAGAAAGCCCAAATATGAACTTTTGCTAATCCAAAACGGTGCATTGGCCTAAAATCGTCAAAATTCAAAGAGAAGAGAAGAATCTGTATAATTTGTTCACGAAACATCAAGGGTGTTCAGAATTCCAATAACTTTTTCAGGAATTTAATAATATTAGTATTTCTACTATGCCTCCTAGGCAGTGTTTATTCTAGCCACCTTGGCATTGGGGGGGATTTTGAAATGTTTGGGGACAAGGTCTGAGTCTCCACACTTTTGGAGGAGAAATTTCCATCTCCCCAGCCAACATATAAAAAATGTTGGTGGGAGGGAATTTTAAAACTTTGGGAGGGGGATTCCCCCAGAGAAGGCCTAGAATAAACACTGCTCCTAGGCCACTTTAAATCACGGCATGCTTATGCTTAATCCACGAGATTTTACTTACTTATTTACCTGCCAATGAGAGCTACTTCGCAGTGGCAATCTATTCTGTCAACAGACTGAACTCGCTGAGGGACAACCACACCCTGGGACTGCTCGGTCACGTGGGAGCGCACCTCAACCAGGTGGAAAGAGAATGCTCGCAGACGACCTACCTGCCCTTCACCTTCACGACGCCCGCCAACAACCAGACGCTCGGCGAACAGACGAAGAATAAAAGGGAGCGCGGAGGAGGAGGAGGGAGGAGGAGGAGGAGGAGGAGGAGGAGCAGGAGGAGAGGAGTACGTCTTTCCCGGGTTCTGCACCGGATGCCAGCGTACGAATGCGCTCAGCTTCTGCTATGGATGCGAGAGAGATTCCGGACCACAGTGAGTGGGGAGGAAAGGGGGCTTATACCCACCAGCACAGCAGAGAAATTATACAATAATAATAATAATAATAATAATAATAACGACAACAATAATAATACCAATGGCTGTGTGTGTTCTATTTCGAACACTGTAGCTAGAAATTGAGTACGATACTAATGATTATTTTTGCACAGGTTAAAGCAACGAAGAAGGAACAAGAGGAAAATGTGGATTTTGTCAGAGAATTTCTTCATATTGATTAGATTTTTGCATATCTAGGGCCTATATACCCTCTATTCAACAGGCCTTCAATAGGCTTCTCTCACAGAACGAATTAATTATTATAAAACTTGTTTTTGATGTCTATAAAACCTGTCGTAGGCCTAGAATGATAATGAACCAGATATCTTAATACGTGGCTCTTCCCTCGATCGCCCTACTAGGCATTCCGCAAGATATTCGTCAGGACTTTCATTTAGATGATGTGCCTCGTTCTCGTACAGTCAATGGCGTTAGTGTGTAGTATGAAATGGCTGGGACTGTTCTATTTCGAACAATGTAGATCGAAATTGCGAAAAAGGTGTCGTTGGTTATTCTTGCAAAGTTTAATTTATCGCCTAAACACTTTGATGACGTCATTGAAGACGTCCAGAAGCGTAAAAGAGCGTTCCGCTGACGTCACACTCGGTATTGTTTAGCCATAGACATTAATAGTCACTAGATAGCGCCTATTTATGCGGTTGAGACGGCGAAAGGTCGAAGCCAGTATGCCTACCATTTTGCAATCAGCGTTGCTGTGGTAACGATTGTCTAGAATATTATTGACACACACTCAATTTAAAATGGTGGAAAACCGGCTTCCCTTTCAGACACCATAGACTCCATCTAGTAATAATTAAAGTCTATGATTTTCAGCTATCACGTGGACAAAACCGGAAGAACCGGGGGCGGTTTTACGTACATCCGAAGGGACAGACCCCTGTGCCAAACGGTCGGCAAGAATCCGGTCAATTGGAGGACAATGCTCACCAACATCCCCTATATCTACTACAATGGTCAGTAGCCATCACCAAGAACAGTCATATACTGTAGATAAGACACATGACGTGATAATATCTGTACAGTGGAACTTCATTATAACATTTAGGCTACTTAGGTCTGGGTCTTCAAGACCTCGTTAGTTATAATAACATCCTATATATCATATATATATATACATATATATATATATATATATATATATATATATATATTTATTTATAAGTTCAACCAGTCATAATTGGTACTTGTTATAGTCATTATATATATTATATAGTGATGTGATATAGTGATATATATATATATATATATATATATATATATATATATATATATATATATATATATATATATATATATTAGTATATTGTGATATATATTATATATATATATATTACCGTGTCTTGATGTTGTTTGTTCAGGCATGTTCGTACCGAGCCTGGAAAAGTACGGAGTGGCGCTTCACGTCGAAGGACTGGACCGGCGTCTGCACCTCCTGACCGAGGACCTGGCGGTCCGACTCGGCCGCCTGCGGACCCTTGGGTCGCGGGAGGCGTCGTCACAGTTGCTCCTGCCCGACCAGCTGTGCGCCCTCCTCTCCATCGACGGCGACAACCTTACCGCCACTCCCGTCTACGGCGCGGACAACGGCGAAGATGAGGAGGAGGAGGAAGAGGATGAAGAGGAGGAGGAGGAGGAGGGAGACGGAGAGGGCGAGGGGGAGGCGAGTTTCGAGCTGGAGGATTCAGACGTTGATTCCGGAAGAGGTGGAACGATAATCGACAGCCAGGATGGAAGATGGAAGTCCCGAAGACTGCGACCAAGTATGTCAAGCAGAGATGTCCATGAATTGGGTTAACCCATGAGTTGGGTTGGGTCAGACTTTCCATATTAATGGCGGGTTGGGTCCAGTGGCGGCTCTAGGATTTGGCAAGTGGGGGGGGGTCGTTGGGGTGGCAACTTCTAATCATGGGGGCCAACCATTTGTTGTTTAATGCATGTAGCATTAAGTATAGGGTCCCAACTGGGGGGCCACTGGGGGCAGGCACTCAATAGGGGGCACGGGCCCCCTGGCCCCCCCGGTGGAGCCGCCACTGGTTGGGTCAGAAAATAAGTCATGGTTTTAGGAATGACAGTGTATTACGATTGGTTGGGTTGGGTCAGATTTTACCATATTTTGGTGGGTTGGCTTGGGTCAGAAAATCGGTCTTGGTTTAAAGAATGACAATGAATTACGGTGGGTTGAGCTGTTAGTCAAAGCAACGCCACAGTACTCTAGATTAATGGGGTAAGCCTAACGAAGAATAATATATGCATAGTCTGTGCATAACTCTGTTCTCATTGGACGAGGCGCTGCTGTCATATCATAATCGTTGCTAGACAGCGTAATTTCATAATGGGCGGAGCTTGGGACGAGGCAACGTCAAGCTCCCCGTCATTTTTGACGGGCAAACAGCTAGTTTGATCATAATTTTTGACAATGCCTTGCGTGTCTTGCGTAGGAAGAGCAGTGAAGGGCAGTGATGATGCAGTACGTCAAGAGGAGACAGACCTAGAAGCGGAAGACACAAACGAACCCGTCTCTGAAAAGAAACAGCTTTACCAGGGTAAAACTGGAACCCCTGATGATACTGTATCATGCGCTATAAATCCTTATTATGTAATTATTCCTCACTTGCGGCTACAAAATCTACATCGCCAGGCTCATCATAAGACTTGGTTTCTCATTGGCTATATGAAATCAGTCACCTAGCTGTCTTTTTCCTGAAAAAGGGTGCCTTAAAAGTTAAAATAGATATTTAAACTCAACTAAATATGGTTCTCACATACTTAGCGCAAGTCTAATATTGCAGACATTCCTGTATATCACGTGTACATCAGTTCAACTATGAATCTGTGACTGTCTGATTGATTGATTGCCTATTAATTGATTGACTGTCCTAGCCCTATTGATTGATTGATTGATTGATTGTCCTAGGAGTGTTTTATTACGGTAGCTCAGTTTGCTTTGCATGTGTTGAACGTGAACAGCTCCGAAGGCTTTTCAGTTGAAGAAGCGAGAGGCAAAGGCAACGATGCCGAAGTCTCCTTTCTCCAAAGACAGACAACTCAACATTCCGAAATACAAGGCGGTCGAAATCCGGAAAAGCGAAAAGAAAACTGAATTCATCGACATCAATCTCGGAGACGCCACCTGGAAGGTCGCTATTGTCAATTTCGCTAACAACAACAACAACATCATCCACACCAACAACAGCAACGACGACGACGACAATATAAACAACAACAATAATAAAAATTTCTGTCTGACCTCAATATTTGAAATCTATGTTAGATCACGTGAAACATTCTCATTCAATAAATTTGGTTATTAATTGTTAATTAAATATACAAGTAATAATAATAATAATAATAATAATAATAATAATAATAATAATGATAATGATAATGATAATATAATTAATAATAAAAATAATAATAATAATAATAATAATGATAATTAATGATAATGATAATGATAATGATAATGATAATGATAATGATAATGATGATGATGATGATGATTGATGATAATAATAATAATAATAATAATAATAATAATAATAATAATGATGATGATGATGATGATGATGATGATGATGATAATAATAATAATAATAATAATAATAATAATAATAATAATAATAATAATAATAATAATAATGGCTATTGTTATTACAGTTATAATAAAAGTGGTAAATGGATTTTAGACAATTATATATATACAGTAGTATAGCATTGTCGATGGTTAGTGTCTTGTATTGCGAGATGAAACTGTGCTGAGTTTCCACGCGAGTGCGTAACTAGCATTTGGAGACGTGAACATTACAGACACCGCCGCCTTTCCAGCTGAAGAAGGGAGAGGACAACAAGAAGGAGAGGCTGGCTTCGGTCGGCGGCCGATTATCAGCGCTGGCGGAAGAAGAAGGGTCGAACGACGACGCCGACAAACAGGTCAGATGGCATTGATGGTCAGTGACCCGTGGATCATGGGTCACACAGGTCGTGGGTCATTCTGAGTGACCACCCGTTGTCGTCTCTGACTGTACGGTCTGCGGAGAGACTGGGGTTGATCAGGGTTATTTCTAGGATTGTCGATTAGGGGATGTCGGTAAATTCTGGGGTCCCCTGCCACCAAAAAAGTCTGATAAGAAAAAAAGGTCATCCCATTGCTGAAATTGGGTGGGGGTCGGTGGGGGGAAGCGTCAGTCTCAAATTGGGGGTGTTGGTGTTGTTAGAGGGGTGTAAAAATATCCCTGGAGTTGATCCCACTGGGCATGGTTGATGTCCCTTCTCCACAGCGGTTGGTTAAGGCCCTGGAGAAGAAGCGGGAAGTTGGTTATATTGGCGAAATCGATAGGGCTCGACGTAAGAGTGCAGAACACTACTGATAACTCTTCAATGAAGTACTTAAATTCGATATTTTACAACAATAAGTAAATTAGAAACTACGTTGGAATTCAACACAGCGTTTCCATGAATGTAATGGCAGAATAAGGGGGTTGTCAGGGTTAAAGAATTTGGTTTTAAGCTGTTCCAACGAACAGCTAAACTGGAGGTTGAAAAGTTTCGAGTGGAAGCAGTCCAGTCCCGATCTTGGTCGCAGATCCAGGGTGGGGAGAGGCGTGGGTCGGGCGGGCGTGTAGAAACTTAAAAATTTGACTGAGGTCTTCTCCCCCAAATTTATATATTTATTTATTCTTAACAAGCATCAATAGTATTGAATAGCATATGAGTGATCGTTCGATAAAGACGTCACATCAGCCTACTGTACGTGTGCACATTGCAAAAATGAAAGAACTTGGAAAAATTAGCCCCACCCCAAGATTTTAGGACTATTTACTCAAGGTAGGAAAAACAAGAAGTGATTCTTGCGGCGATTTTTATAGCGCTCTATCTTTTGTTTCGATTTCCTTGCGTATTTTATCCAGACCGAGTTTATCTTTCATTTGATGATCAGCATTCTATGGTAGAAGAATACATTTGCTGTCTGTAGAATGTAGACCCCTGTGTTTATGCTACTAGCTCTTTACGGCCCTGTCTGATAAGTTTAATTCGTACAATGCTAACGATAAAATACTGATTTTTCTCATTATTTCTATTTTAAATCGGTTGCTTTCGAAGCAGATCCAAAGCGCTTCTCAGCCGAAAAACATGCCAAGGTGAGTCGATAATATTGTCTTTCATTTGTTACATTATCAGCAGGGATATTTTACACCCCTCTAACAACCCCCTCAAATTTGAGACCGACACCCCAAAACACCCCAATCTCAGCTATGGGATGACTTTTTTTGCTTATCAGACTTTTTTTGGCAGGGTACCCTCAGAATTTACCGACACCCCCAAATTGATAATCCGAGAAATAACACTGCCTCGGATATAACGTACTGAATTTTTCAGACCCGCTAAGTACGTTATAACGAAGTTCAACTGTAGATGGTTGCACAATTTATCGTTTTAATGTTTGCGTAATCAAACGAACCTACATATATTTTATAAAATACTTCCTAAAATGATCTAATTCTCAATTTGTCTATCCGCGACCAACCGGTCGACTGACTTTAAAGAACATTACGACCATCGACTCATAAAATGGCGCTTGGCGCTTTAGAAGTTAAACGATGAAGATTATGACGAAATTGTCTCGAAATGTCTGCAAATCAAATCACGTGATCGCCAATGCATTAACCCTCTGGTGCGTGTTTCTTTGTAGGATATCGGAAGAGCGATCAGCAGCCTCTCCTGACTCTGGCGTCGGAAGCGTTAAGCTGTCCCCAGCAGGGCAGACAGGCACTCAGCAACGTATGGGTAGGTTCCAGATGTTATTCTGTGCTTGCCCATTCGCTTCTTGCAACGAATTGAGTATTTAAAATCTATGAACGAAAAACCAGTGGCGTAGCCAAGGTTCCGGAATAGCGTGGCGGGGAGGGGAAGAGGCGCATCGACATTTTTGGTAAATTTAAAAACAATTTCCGGGGAGCAGAAAATGGCCTCTACGGAATTACCAAATTATTTGGACAATGAATCAATCCAATCGGTCAATCAGTCAGTCAGTCAGTCAGTCAGTCAGTCAGTCAGTCACAGTCAGTCAGTCAGTCAGTCAGTCAGTCAGTCAGTCAGTCAATCAAGCGTAAACTTTTTTAGTGATATGTTTGCCTTCAGACTGGTTGTGCTTGAATTTCTTGCCTAAGGCCTTTTAGTTAGGCCTAGAACAGCACCAGTCTATGCGAAGGTCTTCTCGCAGAGGCCTACAGGGCTAGGAAGGCACCGGCCTGTAATGCGCCTAGGATCGAATTTCAGTTTCAGGTATAGGTTCTTCTGGGGAAGCAGTTCCTGGAAACACGGGAAAAAATTCGACAGTGCATAGAGATGCAGGTGAAGCAGATACTTCACCGATGCTTTCCTTCTTTCTTCTTATTTCATTCGCCGACTTGGAACTTGAATTTTCTCCCCCCCATTTTTATATCTAAATATGAAAACGAGGCGATCATGTAATCCATTCAAACTATGGAACTGCGGCACTCGAATTTCAAATCTTCACGTTGAAAACGTTTCCAACCAGGGGCATAGCCAGGAATTTGATTTGGGGGGGGGGTAAATGTGATTGAGGAGGTATAAATCTTAAAAACATAGACAATCAGAAAAATACATCGAAAATTGTAAGGTAGTCTGTTTTTGTTTTTTGGGGGTGGGGTGGGGTATATATACTGATATACCACCGTCGCTACGCCCCTGTTTCCAACGTCTACTCCCAACTGGAAATTATTAAATGAATTCGAATTAAAAGATTTCTTTAAGGGTCTTTGATATCCAGCAATTTCTACCTACAGTGTAACTGCCTTCGATTGCAAGACTGCCATTATAGACAATAGACTACTAATTTTGTAAAGGGTCAAAGGAAAAAGCTCTCCAAAAATCGCACAACGTTTTGAAACCAGTTGCTTCTAAAAAGAAGAATGCTAAGTCGAACCATGCTGCCGGTACGGTTGGTACCGCCGGCGCTACGAGTGTCTCCGGTACTGTAAGTGGTACTGGAAGCGAAAGGCCTGTAGTCGTACCAACTGGCGATGGCTCTGATATTGTCAGTGGCGATCATGAAAGAGACCGCGAAATACGGCAGTCTGGTATTTGTTGTGCTTCTTGTTAGTCTTAACCGTAGGTACTAACAACAGAGGTGCAGTGGAGTGAAATAATGAGCTATGTAGGATGATTGGTTTTTATTTTTGTTGCGCTATTTTCTGGTTAGGGGCTGGTTCTGTTGCTGAATGTTATTAACAGTGTGCAGTTTAGACTTTAGACCTTGCTTATCTATCGATCGATTGTCGATTGATTTATTATAGCAGCGGATTGATGTGTTAGTATGGTGTCTCAATATTTCTTGGGTGTCTTTTTCGGATGGATATATATATATATATAGATATAGATATATATAGATAGATAGAGAGAGAGAGAGAGAGAGAGAGACAGAGAGAGAGACAGACAGACAGACAGACAGACAGACAGACAGACAGAGAGACAGACAGACAGACAGACAGAGACAGACAGAGAGAGAGAGAGACAGACAGACAGACAGAGACAGACAGAGAGAGACAGAGACAGACAGAGAGACAGAGACAGAAAGACAGACAGAGACAGACAGACAGAGACAGACAGACAGATTAGAAAAAATCAGATGTACTTTCTAAAACCATCTTCAAGTAGAAACAGTCAGACATATTAAGAAGTCAAAAGCTTTATATGTAAGCAACTGAACATTTCTTTGAACTACAGTATAATATTAGGCTTCGCAAGTGTCTTGGTATCGTAAAGACTGTAACAGATTAGCAATAACCACTTCCAACTTACAAGATGATTTACAGACAAGTCTGTTCCTAGTAGCAGTTGTTGTATAGCCCTCGTAAAGCCCAATTACCACAAATTAGCTTTTTTCTAGCGCTTTTTCTCAGTCTCAATCCCCTCTGTCCTGTCCTGTGTTCCTGTGACCAACTCTAGTTTTTGCGTGTTTTTTCTTAGCATCGTGTGGCTTTGTTTGCGTGACTCAAATGTGACTGCGTTGGCTTGGGACCAGCGGCGTAGCCAGGAAAATTGATTTGGGGGAGGGAGGGGTACAATGTGATTGGGCGTGGGGTATAAATTAAAAAAATTTGAAAATCTTAAAAAACACATTGAAAATTTTAAGGTATAGTCTGATAATCTGATTTGGGGTGGGGTATATATTCCGATGTACCCCCCGTCGCTACGCCCCTGCTTAGTTTTTCAAGTAGGCTGTTGAATTCCAGTTGAAGTAATACAGTCTTGTTAGTTGACTTCGAGAAGTGAACTGCTTTCAAATACTGACTTGTACTGTTGCTTCTTTTGTGTGGCCTTTCTTCATTATAACATATATAACACAATTTTCTAGCCTTTGAAATTTGAACTGATATTCGAATAATTCTGAAAGCAGTTTTACAGTTTACAGTTTAGACCATGGGCGGATCTAGGAATTCAAGTAGGGGGACTTCGTGTTTCAGTCCCCATTTAGCCTTGCTACGCCACTTCAACATGTTATACACGTTATATATTTCAATCATGTCTTTATAATTTATCGGCTTTCTTCACGAATTACAAATTAGAAAGACAAGATTTAGAGGGTGGGTTGGTGGGGGTCGTGCCCCCTGTGCACCTTCCTGCATCCGCCTATGGTTAAGGCACTGTACAGGGTGGCGCAAAAAACCGGACTAGTCACATTTAGGTTTGCATTTAATATAGACCGGTTTTTTGCGCCACCCTGTAGATCAAAGTGTAAGATGTCAACTCTGTATTATCATTCGCACGGCGATAATAAGATTAAAGCAGATTTGTCTACACTAAGAACTAAGATAATTATTTTACGAAGCATTTTTATTAAAGAATGAATAATCATCTAAATCTTCCAAAATGTAGAATTTTTGGATTGAATTGGCTTCAGTTTTGAAGATTTTAAAGATTTTTTAGATCTTTTAAAGATTTCAAACCGAGGACCTTACAGTAAAAAACTGGCTCTAAATAATGCTACAAAAATCATGTAATAACGAATGGCGCTATAGCAGCTACTAGATGAGTGCAAATGGCACTGCATAATTATTATTACGTTGGTGAGATGGTTTGGGTATTTAACTTGTGGTACTTGTGGGCTAAGACGCATAAGAGCCGTTTTATTTTTAGCAGTAGCACTGCCGACAGTAGCAGAGAAATTCGAAAAATTCGAAAGAAGAAGAAGAAGGAGAGGAGGAAGAAGAAGGTGAGCGGGGGTTCGAAAATGTCAGAGATAGGTTTCAGTTTAAGAGAATTTAATTTAGAAAGGAATTCTTTCGAGTAATAGATCGAGGCAGCTAGATTAATATAAACCAGCGTTGAAATGTCGTAATCGTTATCAATTGTTGTTGTTGTACTCACGATCGACTGATAAAATCATTTATAAATCTCTTGTTATTTGTCGAAACCAGGTTTAATCTACAACTTGCGTCTCTCTCCCTTTACACTGTCTGCCTGTCTGTCTATCTGTCTGTCTCTCTCTTTGTCTCTCTTCTCTCTAAGTCAGTTTTAATCTGCAAGTTGCGTCTCTCTCCCTCTTTCTTTCTTTCTATATTTCTCTCTCTGTCTCTGTCTCTCTCGCTGTCTCTGTCTCTGTCTGTCTCTGTCTCCCCATCTATCTCCTCTCTCTCTCTCTCTCTCTCTCTCTCTCTCTCTCTCTCTCTCTCTCTCGGTTTGCATTCGGTGTTTGGGTCAGAACTGTTCTCCAGAATTCCAAGATTGATTCAACATCCACGATGTACATTTCAGCATCAGCGTCAGCATCATCAGCATCATCATCAGTAGCAGCAGCAGAGGCTGCAACAACAGTGACGCCACCTGTTGTTGAAGATGTTGATGAGAAAGGTAACGGGGTTTAGTTGGGGGAATCGATTTCACGATTTACCGTTTGGCAATACGATACCTCGTTCTGCGTTATCGGTTAATCGATTTTTTATCGATTTTTCGGTTTTCTTTGTTAATCAATATTAAGATCGCCGTGAATTTTCTCGCGAATCGATATTTATTTCAGTGCATCTTTGGCAAATATATATATACCCCATATATGGGTGTGTATATATGGTATATATATATATATATATATATATATATATATATATATATATATATACCCCAAATATATGTGTCATTTTCCAAGCAAGTTGTATATTTTCTTCAGTGTATATCGGCATCTGTCTGTCTCTTTCTCTGTCTGCTGTCTGTCTGTCTGGCTGTCTCTCTCTCCGTTTCAAGATGATTTTTCCCATTGCAAGACAGTTTAACGTTGTGCAAAACTTTTGTCATTTCTCCAGAAATGTCTTCTCCGGCCGGAAGAAGAAAATCGTCGTCGGTCGTCACACAGACTCAATTCGAAGACCACGACGATCGCTCGAATGACAACGCAGAACCCATGACATCCGGTTCTCTCTCTCTCTCTCTCTCTCTCTCTCTCTCTCTCTCTCAACATCATTCTTCAATGAATTTGTGTGGCGCTTTTTAAAAATTACTTATGTGTAAATTACTTAAGCCGAAGACGACAACATAAAGAGCAATAAGAGCGATTCAGTGTTTATTCTTGGCCTTCTCTTGGGAGGAGGTGTTACCGCCCCCAAGTTTGAAATCCCCCAAATTTTGACATTTTGGCAGGTAGTATGACCTCAACAATGTTTGTTACCCCCCCAAAAAAAAAATTAACTCCACCTCCAATGTCTAGGCGGCTAGAATAAACACCGGAGCGAATTACTGCAAATGTTTTCAGAGAGAGAATTGAGATCCGGACAGAGATCGAGAGAAATCGCGAAGAAAGAACGGGAACAAGAACCGAGACGGGTCCGGAGAAAGAGCGCGAGAGGCGGAGAGGGAGAAGGAGAGGAACCTCCAGGAGAATCTCGAGGAGTGAGTCTATCTAAAGCGTCAATCATCGTTGTCTCATAACAATAACATCTATATTGCCCGGTAATAATACAAACAATCTTATTAGGCTTCAAAGCCCTTTTTGAAATTACAACAACAACAACAACAGCAGCAACAACAACAACAACAACTAACTACTACTACTACTACTACTACTACTACTACTACTACTACTACTACTACTACTACTACTACTACTACTACATTGATAATGTCACGACTACTGTCACGACCGTTGCCACTACCACTATTATTGCCACTACTACTGCCACTATTACTACTATCACTACTATTGCGACTTGTTTGCTACCTCTCTTTCTAATATTACTTCTGCTGCTACTACTACTACTACTACTACTACTACTACTACTACTACTACTACTACTACTACTACTACTACTACTACTACTACTACTACTACTGCTACTGCTACTGCTACTACTTTCTAAAAACTATTATTATTAGTAGTATTATTCACAAAGCTTTAGTAACGGATTTTTAGATTAAATCGATTTCTGCATTTGGTTTTGCTTCTCCTTTAGGGTTCCGTTTCTCCGGATGAAGGGTTGGTGGTCTTCGACGAACCGTCGATTCCGGAAATCGATCATCTTTCGCGTCTTCCCGATCCACTTCCGCTGCCAAAGATCGAACCGCCGTATCCGCCGAAAATGATGGAATTCATCGAACCAGTCAGTATAAAACTCAGTATGAAAAATAATGATGATGACGACGATGATGATAACGACGACGACGACGACAACGACGATGATGGTGATGATGATGATGATAATAATAATAATAATGTGATTTTATGCGGTTTAGGATGCTAAGTAAGACTGTAGGCCTACGAAACCACTGTGAATGCTCACCGCGTTCAAATGCTCACCGCGTCGAAATGCCCTCCGTGTCTACATGCTCACCGCGTCACTCCGTGTCCAAATAATAATAATAATAATAATAATAATAATAATAATAATAATAATAATAATAATAATAAACCACTTGTATATGGTTTAGGAGGTTCAAATGCTCACCGGCCCCTGTCTACATGCAGGCCTATGAAACCACTGTGAATGCTCACCGCGTTCAAATGCTCACCGCGTCGAAATGCCCTCCGTGTCTATAGGCACTCCGTGTCCAAATAATAATAATAATAATAATAATAATAATAATAATAATAATAATAATAATAATAATAATAATAATAATAATAAATTATGGGTTTAGGTTAAGTAAGCGTGTAGGCCTTCGATAATGGAATGGATGAATGTTCTGTTGATATTTCTCTTTCTCTGTAGGTAAAGCCGCGTCGAGAGTTGTGCACAACAGAGGTAGAGAGCCCCCCTCCGATGGTTGAACCCCCGAGGCAGAAGCCCCCGGCACCCGCAGTGAAGGAAAAGCGAAAATCAAGGTCAGTCGTCGAATAGTTAATAACAGAAATCCGATATATTGGGGAAGTCGTGGACTATTGTGGCCGCAGCCCCCAAGAATTCCAAAAATGATCGATGATAAACGAGATTTTAAATGGTTTAGAACGCTAGGTTAGCAGAATTATTATTATTATTATTATTATTATTATTATTATTATTATTATTACTTCATTGAGCATACAGTTGATATAGAAATGAAAATTTACCTTTAAAGGTAAACAATAATTCGTAATTTCTAGTTGTAAGTGTTTAACGTTCTTCCAGGAGGGCGAGTCGGCCGGTGACACTGCGAGCGCGCTTTGGAGCCCCCGTAGCTGTCGCCGATCTCAAAGACATCGTCGACCCCCTCGACTGGCTGGCCAAGTACTGCATCATACAGTGAGCACCAGTGTCCAGTACCATCTGCCGAATCACCAGTTCAAACATCTGCCATTTACATTAGCGTCGCCACGGGAGAGGGGGTGCAAATGGGGCAACTGCACCCCAACCTGACCACAGACCACCTATCAGATTCGCGCAAATCCGGCTGAAAGTTTTTTTGTGGGGTGGGGTGGAGTTGGGGGTAAGAAATCTGACAAGCCAGCCCCTTTTTCCCCACCCAAAATTCCTGGCGACGCCACTGGTCATGTATACATCTGTAGGTCTTACTGTCAAGGCAGCTTACTTTACAGCTGTAATATTTTTTCAGACAATGTAACCAGTGCTTAGCGAGCAAAATTAAACTGAAAGCTGTTTCAGAATTTTCCCTTTCCTCCTCCCCCCTCCTTCATCATCATCATCATCGTCATCGTCGTCATCGTCGTCGTCGTCATCGTCGTCGTCACCATAATTCTGAACTAGATTACGGTAGATATACTTGCTCTAGTTGTTTATCACTTCGACGTAATGCGGTTGTAATTATAGCTTTACAGCGTAATATTTTATCATATTTACAAACCACTTTTTGTTTCAGTCATTGTACTCTATTAATAGAGTTGTGTCTAATTATTTCCCACCGCCCTTCGTCTGTCTGTATACTTCTTAGCCCCGATCGCCTGCCGCACTACCTGAGGGTCTTCAACAAGACCGCATCGGACCAAGCGTACCGCTACTCGGACGTCCCGCTACCGGACGAAAACCTCCCGGACGGACACGCGACGAACGACCAGGACTCGAATCCATCGCCGACGGGAATCTCGAAACAGGACGGGGCGTCGTCGTCGCCGGGGACCGGACTGGCCCCGGAGTCACCGGCAGCAGGGACCCTGGTCGGCGGCGGGGTCGATGGCGGACAGGACGGCGTCCGGTCATCACCGGGAGAAGCCGGGAACGCAGAAAACGCGTTTGACGGAAGATGAAAGGCAGAATCTTCGCGATTACGGAGTCGTTGGAGTCTGCCTGAAACCCGAATACGGTTCGGTAGGTCACGTGCGCGCTATGAACTGAAATGGCGCTATAGAAGTTCAATAATGGCGGTCAGTGGAGTGCAGAGAGTGGTGGGCAACCGGGGCCAACAATTTTTTGCCCCCCTCCATCTGTGTGATCTGATGGTTGAAGAGGGTAGAAAAATAGATCGCCAAGTCAATTTTGGTGCCCCCTTCTGGTCGGCGCCCGGGGCCACCGCCCCACCGTCCGTCCGCCCCCCTCTGCACGCTTCGTTTTAGAGCTGTTATTTTAATTTCTATTTAGTTTTCGTTTTGTTGATATTTTTAGTTTTCCTCTTACGTCTTAGTTGAAAAATTAAAATAATTTCAGTTTTTATTTTTATTTCGTTAACTAATGACGACGAACTCCTATAGAATCAATCAATCAATCGGTCGGTCGGTCGGCCAGTCAATCAATCAATCAATCAATCGGTCGGTCGGTCAGTCAGCCAATCAGTCGATTAATAATCAATCAATTTCCACGGCGCCACGGTCATGTTTACAATCATAACGGGCGTTTGGTGCTGGTTTTGTGGACAGAGTGGGAAAAGCGAAGGAGATCTGGCGATTGACAAGATCAACTACACGCTCGATGTTCTTATCGACAAATACGAAGACCTCCAGGAAAAACTGGATAACTATACAGGTACTTAATAAGTAGTAGTAGTAGTAGTAGTAGTAGTAGTAGTAGTAGTAGTAGTAGTAGTAGTAGTAGTAGTAGTAGTAGTAGTAGTAGTAGTAGTAGTAGTAGCAGCAGTAATAGTAGTAGCAGTAGTAGTAGTAGTAGCAGTAGTAGCAGTAGGCCAGCAGCAGTAGTAGTAGTAGTAGTAGTAGTAGTAGTAGTAGTAGTAGCAGCAGTAGTAGTAGTAGTAGCAGTAGTAGTAGCAGTAGTAGTAGTAGTAGTAGTAGTAGCAGTAGCAGTAGTAGCAGTAGTAGCAGTAGCAGTAGTAATAGTAGCGCATCACCCGGGACCGTGCATTGCGGTACGTTATTTATAACCGAGTCCGTTATAACGAAGTTCTACTGTATGTATAGGCAACTGGCGTGAACTTGGATGAAAAAGTTGGGGCCCAACTCCTATTCCTTTCCCCTTCCCTTTGGTAGCCTCTCGAAAAGTAGAGGGCTCGAGCTTATGGAGGTCCAAAACAAATGTACGCTTAGGATTAGGATATATGCCCAGTTATGGTCTTAGAATTATTATTATTATTATTATTATTATTATTATTATTATTATTATTATTATTATTATTATTATTATTATTATTATTATTTATATTGTAATCGGTAGATTCGTTTGATTTTTACAGCGGAGAAAGTTAAAATCCTGGTTGAACTGACGAGGAAACATTTTCCAGACCTTGCGAATCCAAAATATAAACAGAAATCAAAGCAGAAAACGAACAAGGCCAGTCACCTGTACAATTGAGCGCGTTATAACCGAGTATACGTTATAACCGAGTCCGTTATAACGAAGTTCCACTGTATTCTGTAGGTATATGTATGTTATCGGTGGCGTAGCCAGGGTTTCGGAATAGGGTGGGGGTTTATCGACATAAAGACCAAGCAAATCAAAAACGTCATCGAGGAGTTCTTTGCATATTAATTTTGTTCCAATCACCCTACCAACCAACCAACCAACCCCCCGAAAAAATTTCGTTACGGTTTTGCGCAAATTCTAAGACTGATCCCATCCAGAATAGAGACCTCCATATCCTCTTGTAGCTACGACAATATGTATGCTATTAAAGCAATGTTTACAGTGGTTTTCACACAGGCTTACTTAGCCTCCTAAACCACTTTAAATCACAAAATAATAATAATAATAATAGTTATTATTATTATTATTATTATTATTATTATTATTATTATTATTATTATTATTAATGTTTCATCCCGTCTTCCCGGTTGGGCTCGAAAATTGCGTATGTCTGGAAAGCGACATCTTAATAGTTTTACATCTGCAAAAAATTCTGCTTCAGGCGAAGAATGAGAAGAAAGAACAGAAAGAAGAAGAGGACGGAGACAAGCACGGACACCACCTGGGCGTCGTCGCTGGACCGGAACAGACGGACCAGACGAACCGTGAAACGCTGGAACAACGCTCACCCGAAGAACCCAAACCCTTTGGCGACCTTGACGTCATCGCCAGACTTGAGGAAAAGCATCTGAAAGCAGTGAGTGTCGGAGACGTGACGAAGACGTCATTCGAAATGACGCTGGTGCTGCCGTGGAGAGACCTGTCGGAGTCAAGACGGGGTCACGTGACCAGGGCCCCCTTGAGAGAATTTGCGGGCCCCTGTGGCAAAAATAGTAACGAAAAAATCAATAAACTTTGCCGAAAAAGGCTGACAAAAGGGAATTTTTCCCTCTAATTTAACTATACCTTTACCGAAAAATAGGTTGACAAGCAAAAAAAGGTCATCTGCAGTTTTTCCCCTGTAGTTTAACTAGACTTTTACCCAAAAATAGGGATTTCGCAAGCGAAAAAGTCCGGAAGTCCGATGGGGGGAAAGGATGCATCCCACTCATCCCCCCACGTGGAACCGCCACTGCGTGTACCGTTGATATGTGAAAATTGAGATTCTTACATTTTGAAAGGTTATTTATGGATGGCCCCTGAGACTCTGTCGGCTGAACTTTCTTTCAGTTCAGTTCAGATCCCGATCTGCAGCGGCTGAACCGCGACATCGCGAGACTGAAAGAGAAACTGAAGGACGCTGACGACAGAATAGACGACCTGGAAGGTAAGCTCACCTTCGCGTCAATCGCAGGTGTTAAAGGTAAGCGAGTAAGTAAGCAAAATCACGTCGATTTCTATAGCGCTTTCAGGAGTAGTAGTAGTAGTAGTAGTAGTAGCAGCTAGTTAGTCTTAAGCGCTCAGTCTAGCAGTGAAATCAGTAAAGCCACAGTAGTCTTAGTCTAGTAGTAGTAGTAGTCGCATTAGCTTTATTCTTAAGCGCTCAGTCTGATTTGAAATCATACAAGTATCAATATTACATTACATTAAAATATATTGCAATCATCTTGCATTACCTAATCAATTTCTTTGTAAAATATTAATTTACTAGGTACAGTGGCGGGAATTATGTTTCCTTTAAGTATTACTATATAAATATTTAATTGAATACACTGGCATTCACTGGGTTGTTAATAATAATAATAATAATAATAATAATAATAATAATAATAATAATAATAATAATAATAATAATAATAATAATAATAATAATAATAATAATAATAATAACAATAATAATAATAATAATAATAATAATAATAATAATAACTACTACTACTACTACTACTACTACTACTACTACTACTACTACTACTACTACTACTACTACTACTACTACTACTAATAATAATAATAATAATAATTGTTGAATCTGTAACATTCTTTGGAGTTTTCCGTTGTCATGTAAGTTTTTAACAGAGGACTGAGACAGCTGATGCTGTCACGTGATGCTTTGCTTTTGATTCTTTGCAGACGAGAAGAAGCTGCTGCAGTTGTACGCACGAGACGAATACCTGCAGTCGCAGACAACGAACGCCAAACCGGAGAAATTCTTGCGAAAACAAAGTCCACTCTACCAGAAAATGCACCCAACGACGGTAACCTAATGGGATCAGGGTTGATTGACTGATTGATTGATTGATTGATTGATTGCAGAGGCGTAAACTTGGACAAAAAGTGGGAACCAAACCCGTATTTTTTACTAAATTCACGAGATCTTACTTACTTACTTGCTGTATTCCCGTAATCTATATAAATGTAAGAGTTGAACTGAATATAAAGTTCGGCAATAGCTTTTTCAACGCTAGATTAACCCTCATTAGAACCTTGGGGTGCAAATGAAAGTTTTTTAGAAGGTTCTAATGAGGGTTAAGCGCCTAGGAATAAGCAGCTGCTACGGTAAATGCTTTCGAAAGCGCTATAGAAATTCACGAGATCTTACTTTACTTATCTCTACTTTACACTCTTGGATGTACAGTGTATTTCGTTTTTCATGTCCAGGTACAGTGGCGGTTCCAGGATTTCTTGGTGGGGGATGAAATGAATTCATAGGAAGTTGGTGGGGGGTGTGAAAAGAGAAGGAAAAAATCAATAAGCTTTGCCCAAAAATGCTGACAAAAGGAATTTTTCCCTAAATTTACTGCACTTTTACCGAAAAGAAAAGGTTGACAAGCAAAGAGATCATCCGCAGTTTCCCCCTTAGTTTTACTAGACTTTTACCAAAAAATAGGTTTCACAAGCAAAAAAGTCCGGTGGGGATGCATCCAGTGGCGGCTCTAGGATTTTGCAAGTGGGGGCCGTTGGGGTGGCAACTTCTAATCATGGGGGCCAACCATTTGTTGTTTAATGTATGTAGCATTAAGTATAGGGTCCCAACTGGGGGGCCACTGGGGCCAGGCTCTCAATAGGGGCACGGCCCCTAGCTCCCCGGTGGAGCCGCCACTGGATGCATCCCCACTCCTCCCCCCACGTAGAACCGCCACTGTCGAGGTGTCGACAATACATTGGCATGTTTTCTTCATCTGAAGAATGTCGAGATGAATTTGACTGAATTAGAAGAGGCCTTACGACAGATCAACGGACAACTCATAACCCAGAAAGAGCTTCAATACATTTTCTTCGTAAGTGTCCGAGATATATAATTACGTTATAACGAAGTTTTACTGTACTTTTATCCGAGCGTAGCAAGCAAAAGTACAGTAAAACTTCGTTATAACTTACTCAGCGGGTCTGTAAAATGTAATACGTTTCTATCCAAGGTACCTTATATGATATATTCAGTACGTTAGCGCATTACATGGGGGACCGTACATTGTGGTACGTTATAACCGAGTACGCGTTATAACCGAGTCCGTTATAACGAAGTTCTACTGTTAATTAATTTTCGAGTCGCTATGCTTGGATTTGGCGGTGACTGTCAGAACATCAAAGTAAGGAGGATGGGGAGATCGCTAGTACGAAGGGCCGGTGTAGCATATTAGATTAACCCACATATAATAATAACTGGGGAGTCGTTATTATATGGGAGTCATTATTATATGCTATACCGCTGCCAGGAATCCGCGAAAATCCGCAAATGCGGTGAGGGGGGGGGGGTGGCGGTCACAGGGCCCTATCCAAAGGATAATATTATGTATTTGTGGATACAGAAGTCTTCTTTTCAGTCAGTTGGTTAGATTTTTACGTACTGAAGTTGTGAAATATTTATGGTATTCGACGATTAATTTCAGATTCTGAATATTCCGGGAAGACGGAGAATCGACGTCCAGTTGTTCAGCGTTGTCGCTGCCCTGTCGGAGAAAGTCGCCCAAGTTGAGTGAGTCAATGTTTCAATCCATCCCAATTACCCTCTCATCCAAAGCCGAAGACGTTACTATTATTATTTTTACTACCATCATCATCATCATCATCATCATCATCATCATCATCATCATCATCATCATCATCATCATCATCATCATCATCATCATCATCATCATCATCATCATCATCATCATCATCATCATCATCATCATCATCATCAGAAATTAATTGCAATGTAACTGTACTCTCAGACAATGTACTGAAGCGTAAAGTACCTGAATGAGAATCCGACCCAACGAACGTGCCCCCTCCCCTCTCACGCCCTACCCCCGAACTTTTAAGTTCGTCGTCGAATAAAGTCGAACTGTTGTCAAAATATTTTTCGTCGCTTTGAAAGTCTTACGGAAATTGAATAATATTTTCGTATTTTGAATTAATATTTGTGAAACTTGGATTTTATTTTCGACTTTTCAATTGTTTCAGTCCCTTTATTCGAAAACTCATCAACAAATTCGACTTCGAGGCGCTGAACATTAAGATGGACAGATCGAAGGTAAGTGAGACCGGTAGACAGGTAAATCAATCTACCTTAACGCTCAATGGCAGGTGCTAATTAATAACGGCACAAATTCGTCATTGATAATACCGGATATGCGAAAAAAGATTTTCGCTTCCTGATTTGAAAGAAGATATAGATTATGGAGATGCCGCAAACTGCGAAAACGCAGATGTAAGAAACTGTCATCGAAATAGACGATAAAACAAAATAGAACAGCAATAAAATTATGTACAATCATAACGAAAGTATTGTAACAGATGCTATAAGAGTGCATTATTATTATTATTATTATTATTATTATTATTATTATTATTATTATTATTATTATTATTATTATTATTATTATTATTATTATTATTATTATTATTATTATTATTATTACTACTACTACTACTACTACTACTACTACTACTACTACTACTACTACTATTACTATTACTATTACTAAACTATTAATACTATTACTACTACTGCTACTACTACTATTAACTGTACTACTACTACTACTACTACTACTACTACTGCTTTTGCTGCTACTGCTGCTGCTGCTGCTGCTGCTGCTGCTGCTGCTACTACTACTACTACTACTACTACTACTACTACTACTACTACTACTACTACTATTATTATTATTATTATTATTATTATCGCCGTCGTTGTTATGTATTATTATTATTATTATTATTGTTGTTGTTGTTTTTGTTGTTATAATTATTAAGATAATTGTTTAGAGTGTAGTTGTTGGCTGGTTTCGTTTGCATGTATAGGAGTTGTTCAGCCTGTTGGTCGGTGATGAGGCTGATGTTCCTTTGGGTAAAATAGCTGCTCAGAGGTTGGGCGTCGAGTTGGCGGCCGGCGGCGTCTCTGAGGAACACACGGGTTACGTAAGTGAGGCGCTTAACCCCTTAACTGGAGATCCCGGAGATATCCGTCCATTTTACATTGAGTTACAGTTAAATACACGGTTAAGGGGTTAAGACGCGATCCGCCAATTTCCTAAATTAAAACTTCACCTCTTTTTCCTCTTCAGGTGCCATGGTTTGCTATGTCGTCGACCATGGATTTCCACTCTTCTCTGTTTCTGGTTTTTCTTAATCAGTTCAATGTTGTCTTTGGCTCTTATTGCTTCTCTCTTAGGCTGTCTGTATACCTTATTCTTTGTCTTCCTCTTGCTCTTTTCCCCTCTATTTTTCCTGTTATGACTAGATTTTCCAATCCATCCTTATTAATAGATAGGTAGACAGGACAGAAGAATTAAAGTCTGCTGCAGTCGTGCATTTTTGTGTTTTGACAGTGACGTACCAGGCATTTGGCACTCCTAGGTGCCCCCACCCCAACCCGTTTTTGTTCTGATTTGTCTATCAGTATATGTAATAAAAATTCTTTTAAAATTATTTTTTAATAGCGCTAATACGACAGAAATAATTATAATAACAGCCCAATCCTAGTGCCGGGAATTTAGGGGGGCCGTGGACTCCGGACCGCCTCATGAGCCCCCCCATAGGTACTCCACTGTGTTTTTATTGCATTATTTACCTGCTCAGGTGCTCAGCAAGTTCAATCGCGATAATAAAGGTGTTGTGGACTTCTTGGATTTTCTCACCTACATACCTCTTTTCATTGAAGTCCACGATCGAATACTCGACTGTCCTTTGGGTCTGGAAAGGTCCTGGTAAAGGAAACGCTATTAACCATAATCGAAGGACCGTTGGCCTTGAAAATTTCTGCAAGAAGAATAAAAACATAGTGATAACACAATTGTCCTTGAAAGAACATTATTAATGCTGAACACTAATGATTATAGAAAGAAAAGATATAATGTTAACATTAGAAAATGATTAGCACTATCAGAATAAAAAGAAGATCGCGATTGCTTTCTTAACATTTTAAATGTCATAATTAACACAATATCACTTTCTATTATTTGCGAACCAATAATGAATCTGCAATTACATCTTTAATATCTCTCGGGGTCTTCGATTTATTGCTAATTTTTACACAGTCTTTGTCATACACACTAAGGGGAAAACGAGAAATCATCTTAGTAGAAAAATCGACAGATCCAGGGCCAATTTGGCCAAAATTTTTGGTGCAAAGGCATCACTACAAGGCCCCTACAATTCTCTTGCGAAATCTGAGCGATTTGCGGACATGAATTTTTCGTCAAATTTCTCAAAAATCGACGATGTCCAGGGTTTTTTTATCGGAAAAATGTTGTGTCCTCCGATTATCTTGAAACTCACACCATTTGAAGACCCTTATATGTCCTCCAAGAATCTCCAATTAGATGTTTGATATCTCTTGCGCCCTTCGATTTATGGCTAATTTTTATGTAGCCTTTGTCATCTATACTAAGAGAATGCTAGAAATTGTTTTACTTGAAAAATCGACAGATTCAGGGCGAATTTGGCCAAACTTTCTGGAGTAAAGGCATCATTACAAGGCCCCTACTATTCTCCTGCGAAATATGAGCGATTTGCGGACACGAATTTTTCGTCAACTTTCTCAAAAAACCACGATGGACCACGGTTTTAATTTTAAAAAGAAAAATAATAGAGAGAAATAATGAATGATTTGACATCTCCCTCAAGTCGTGTATCGAGAACAAGCGCCATCGGAGACATGGACCACTGTCTGGAACTTCTATAGAGCCTCAACAGTGACTTTTCCTATATTATGTGTGAAGATTAATAATGGAATTTGAGAGAAATAATGAATGATTTGACATCTCCCTCAAGTCGTGTATCGAGAACAAGCGCCATCGGAGACATGGACCACTGTCTGGAACTTCTATAGAGCCTCAACAGTGACTTTTCCTATATTATGTGTGAAGATTAATAATGGAATTTGAGAGAAATAATGAATGATTTGACATCTCCCTCAAGTCGTGTATCGAGAACAAGCGCCATCGGAGACATGGACCACTGTCTGGTAGGCCTACTTCTATAGAGCCTCAACAGTGACTTTTCCTATATTATGTGTGAAGATTAATAATGGAATTTGAGAGAAATAATGAATGATTTGACATCTCCCTCAAGTCGTGTATCGAGAACAAGCGCCATCGGAGACATGGACCACTGTCTGGAACTTCTATAGAGCCTCAACAGTGGTCCATGTCTCCGACTTGAGGGAGATGTCAAATCATTCATTATTTCTTTCAAACTCGATTTATTGATAATGTTTTTGCCCAATTCACGTATGTACCCATTCCATGATCAAGCCATATCCATGTCTGATCTAGATTTCCTTCTTTTGCAATATACTTAATGCTGTTTTCATTCTCCTTTCACGAAATTTCGTTTTTTTCTGAGTGCAAAATTGCCCGATGCATGGAAACATCTGCGCAGGTCGCTGAATTAGGGGCCTAATCTAATAAAACGACCAACAAACTCCAATCCTTGTGCAGAGTGGCGTGTTCAGCCGGGCGATAGCATCGGAAGAACGATGGACTGAGGCTTTTAGGCGAGATGAACTCCGCAATTTATTCGACAATCTGGACGCCGCGTATCAGATCACAACAGCGATTGAGGCAAATTGTTTATCGGGCAAATAGGGAGGAAAGCAAAAGAGTATCGACGGAAACAGATGCACAGGCCTAGTCTCAGCCCTATGACCTTTTAGCTGAACGAGAAAGAAAGATAGATGGCAGAGAGACAGACAGACAGACAGACATGCGGAGAGAGAGGGAGGGAGAGAGAGAGAGCGAGAGAGAGAGAGAGAGTACAAGAACAACAACCGCTGGCAACAACTCAGCCAAAAAACATAATGAAGAAAGAATCAGAAAATTGGAGCTATATATATAATGCGAATTCAACATTAATCAATATATATATATATATATATATATATATATATATATACAGTATATATATACTGTTTTAATATATATATATACTGTTTATATTTGTACAGTATGTATATATATTATAACATCGGTGTTTTCTGTGCAATATATATATATACATATATATATATATTGCTTATAGTATACATATATATATATATATGTAGGCCTATGCATGTGTGTCTGTGTGTATAGTGTATATTGCCCGAGTTTTTCCTGTGCTATAAAATACGAAGACAGCAAGAAGGACCGATGTCGAATACTTCTCGGCTGGAGAAATAATCGTTCTGGGAGCTTTTCCTCTTAAAAACTGTTGCATCTTCATTTAATTGAATTTCTTCGCCTGCTTTGGAAGCAACAGTGCCCAAGAAACTCAGTTTTAAATCGATGTCACCAACATATCACAAATGGTCACAGTTGCGTGATTTTAACGTACATAGGCCTTATTATTACGTGGCGCAGAGCTTAGCTATAGGAGGCGTATGAACACTGTGCAGTACATCAGTGAAATGTTGTTCAGCATGAATTCAATGATTGGCTATTAGGTATAGGTATTGGATTAGTATTATTCTCCACTGCGAGCGAAGCGAGCATCTTTCTAGTTATATTAATAACCTAATGTACACGCTGTGGAGAATTCTATCTGCTTTACAATTTTATCTTTTACAGTAAAATATCAAATTTAAGAATCAAAATGAAGTGTCATCAGTAGTATTCCACACTACTGCATGGAACTAAATCGATTTCAAAAACATATCCTACTCCCATTTTCCTCACCAAGACCTCAACTGCGACAACCCCCTTATTTTGCCATTATATTATGAACCTAATGCACACGATGCGTAGAATTCCATTTGCTGTACAATTTTATCTTTTCCATTAAAAGATCGAATTTAAGCATCAAAATGAAGAGTCATCAGTAGTATTCCACGCTACTGCGTATAACTAAATCGATTTCACCACCATATCATACGCCCCGTTTCCCCACCAAGTCCTCAACCGAGACAACCCCCTTATTTTGCCATTATATTGATCATATAATGTACACGCTTTTCAGAATTCTATCTGCTTTACAATTTCATCTTTTACAGTAAAATATCAAATTTAAGCATCAAAATGAAGTGTCATCAGTAGTATTCCACACTACTGAATGGAACTAAATCGATTTCACCACCATATCATACGCCCCCTTTCCCCACCAAGTCCTCAACCGAGACAACCTCCTTATTTTGCCAATATATTGATCATATAATGTACACGCTTTTCAGAATTCTATCTGCTCTACAATTTCATCTTTGACAGTAAAATATCAAATTTAAGCATCAAAATGAAGTGTCATCAGTAGTATTCCACACTACTGAATGGAACTAAATCGATTTCACCACCATATCATACGCCCCTTTCCCACCAAGTCCTCAACCGAGACAACCCCTTTTTGCCAATATATTGACCATATAATGTACACGCTGTGGAGAATTCCGTCTGCTCTACAAGTTTATCTTTTACAGTAAAATATCAAATTTAAGCATCAAAATGAAGTGTCATCAGTAGTATTCCACACTACTGAATGGAACTAAATCGATTTCACCACCATATCATACGCCCCGTTTCCCCACCAAGTCCTCAACCGAGACAACCCCCTGATTTTGCCATTATATTAATAACCTAATGCACACGATGTGTAGAATTCCATTTGCTGTACAATTTTATCTTTTCCATTAAAAGATCGAATTTAAGCATCAAAATGAAGTGTCATCAGTAGTATTCCACACTACTGAATGGAACTAAATCGATTTCACCACCATATCATACGCCCTCTTTCCCCACCAAGTCCTCAACCGAGACAACCCCCTTATTTTGCCATTATATTGGTCATATAATGTACACGCTTTTCAGAATTCTATCTGCTCTACAATTTCATCTTTGACAGTAAAATATCAAATTTAAGCATCAAAATGAAGTGTCATCAGTAGTATTCCACACTACTGCATGGAACTAAATCGATTTCACCACCATATCATACGCCCCGTTTCCCCACCAAGTCCTCAACCGAGACAACCCCCTTATTTTGCCAATATATTGACCGTATAATGTACACGCTGTGGAGAATTCCGTCTGCTCTACAAGTTTATCTTTTCCATTTAAAATATCAAATTTAAGCATCAAAATGAAGAGTCATCAGTAGTATTCCACACTACTGCATGGAACTAAATCGATTTCACCACCATATCATACGCACCGTTTCCCCACCAAGTCCTCAACCGAGACAACCCCCTTATTTTGCCATTATATTGATCATATAATGTACACGCTTTTCAGAATTCTATCTGCTTTACAATTTCATCTTTTACAGTCAAATATCAAATTTAAGCATCAAAATGAAGTGTCATCAGTAGTATTCCACACTACTGAATGGAACTAAATCGATTTCACCACCATATCATACGCCCTCTTTTCCCCACCAAGTCCTCAACCGAGACAACCCCTTATTTTGCCATTATATTGGTCATATAATGTACACGCTTTTCAGAAGTCTATCTGCTCTACAATTTCATCTTTTACAGTAAAATATCAAATTTAAGCATCAAAATGAAGTGTCATCAGTAGTATTCCACACTACTGCATGGACCTAAATCGATTTCACCACCATATCATACGCCCTCTTTCCCCACCAAGTCCTCAACCGAGACAACCCCCTTATTTTGCCATTATAGTGATCATATAATGTACACGCTTTTCAGAATTCTATCTGCTTTACAATTTCATCTTTTACAGTCAAATATCAAATTTAAGCATCAAAATGAAGTGTCATCAGTAGTATTCCACACTACTGAATGGAACTAAATCGATTTCACCACCATATCATACGCCCCCTTTTCCCCACCAAGTCCTCAACCGAGACAACCCCTTATTTTGCCATTATATTAATAACCTAATGCACACGATGTGTAGAATTCCATTTGCTGTACAATTTTATCTTTTCCATTAAAAGATCGAATTTAAGCATCAAAATGAACAGTCATCAGTAGTATTCCACACTACTGCATGGAACTAAATCGATTTCACCACCATATCATACACCCCGTTTCCCCACCAAGTCCTCAACCGAGACAACCCCCTTATTTTGCCAATATATTGACCGTATAATGTACACGCTGTGGAGAATTCTGTCTGCTCTACAAGTTTATCCTTTCCATTAAAATATCAAATTTAAGCATCAAAATGAAGAGTCATCAGTAGTATTCCACACTACTGCATGGAACTAAATCGATTTCACCACCATATCATACGCACCGTTTCCCCACCAAGTCCTCAACCGAGACAACCCCCTTATTTTGCCATTATATTGATCATATAATGTACACGCTTTTCAGAATTCTATCTGCTTTACAATTTCATCTTTTACAGTCAAATATCAAATTTAAGCATCAAAATGAAGTGTCATCAGTAGTATTCCACACTACTGAATGGAACTAAATCGATTTCACCACCATATCATACGCCCCGTTTCCCCACCAAGTCCTCAACCGAGACAACCCCCTTATTTTGCCATTATATTAATAACCTAATGCACACGATGTGTAGAATTCCATTTGCTGTACAATTTTATCTTTTCCATTAAAAGATCGAATTTAAGCATCAAAATGAACAGTCATCAGTAGTATTCCACACTACTGCATGGAACTAAATCGATTTCACCACCATATCATACACCCCGTTTCCCCACCAAGTCCTCAACCGAGACAACCCCCTTATTTTGCCAATATATTGACCGTATAATGTACACGCTGTGGAGAATTCTGTCTGCTCTACAAGTTTATCCTTTCCATTTAAAATATCAAATTTAAGCATCAAAATGAAGAGTCATCAGTAGTATTCCACACTACTGCATGGAACTAAATCGATTTCACCACCATATCATACGCACCGTTTCCCCACCAAGTCCTCAACCGAGACAACCCCCTTATTTTGCCATTATATTGATCATATAATGTACACGCTTTTCAGAATTCTATCTGCTTTACAATTTCATCTTTTACAGTCAAATATCAAATTTAAGCATCAAAATGAAGTGTCATCAGTAGTATTCCACACTACTGAATGGAACTAAATCGATTTCACCACCATATCATACGCCCTATTTTCCCACCAAGTCCTCAACCGAGACAACCTCCTTATTTTGCCATTATATTGGTCATATAATGTACACGCTTTTCAGAAGTCTATCTGCTCTACAATTTCATCTTTGACAGTAAAATATCAAATTTAAGCATCAAAATGAAGTGTCATCAGTAGTATTCCACACAACTGCATGGACCTAAATCGATTTCACCACCATATCATACGCCCCGTTTCCCCACCAAGTCCTCAACCGAGACAACCCCCTTATTTTGCCATTATGGTGATCATATAATGTACACGCTTTTCAGAATTCTATCTGCTTTACAATTTCATCTTTTACAGTCAAATATCAAATTTAAGCATCAAAATGAAGTGTCATCAGTAGTATTCCACACTACTGAATGGAACTAAATCGATTTCACCACCATATCATACGCCCCGTTTCCCCACCAAGTCCTCAACCGAGACAACCCCCTTATTTTGCCATTATATTGATCATATAATGTACACGCTTTTCAGAATTCTATCTGCTTTACAATTTCATCTTTTACAGTCAAATATCAAATTTAAGCATCAAAATGAAGTGTCATCAGTAGTATTCCACACTACTGAATGGAACTAAATCGATTTCACCACCATATCATACGCCCTCTTTTCCCACCAAGTCCTCAACCGAGACAACCTCCTTATTTTGCCATTATATTGGTCATATAATGTACACGCTTTTCAGAAGTCTATCTGCTCTACAATTTCATCTTTTACAGTAAAATATCAAATTTAAGCATCAAAATGAAGTGTCATCAGTAGTATTCCACACTACTGCATGGACCTAAATCGATTTCACCACCATATCATACGCCCCTTTTCCCCCAAGTCCTCAACCGAGACAACCCCTTATTTTGCCATTATATTGATCATATAATGTACACGCTTTTCAGAATTCTATCTGCTTTACAATTTCATCTTTTACAGTCAAATATCAAATTTAAGCATCAAAATGAAGTGTCATCAGTAGTATTCCACACTACTGAATGGAACTAAATCGATTTCACCACCATATCATACGCCCCGTTTCCCCACCAAGTCCTCAACCGAGACAACCCCCTTATTTTGCCATTATATTAATAACCTAATGCACACGATGTGTAGAATTCCATTTGCTGTACAATTTTATCTTTTCCATTAAAAGATCGAATTTAAGCATCAAAATGAACAGTCATCAGTAGTATTCCACACTACTGCATGGAACTAAATCGATTTCACCACCATATCATACGCCCCGTTTCCCCACCAAGTCCTCAACCGAGACAACCCCCTTATTTTGCCAATATATTGACCGTATAATGTACACGCTGTGGAGAATTCTGTCTGCTCTACAAGTTTATCCTTTTACCATTTAAAATATCAAATTTAAGCATCAAAATGAAGAGTCATCAGTAGTATTCCACACTACTGCATGGAACTAAATCGATTTCACCACCATATCATACGCCCCCTTTTCCCACCAAGTCCTCAACCGAGACAACCCCCTTATTTTGCCAATATATTGACCGTATAATGTACACGCTGTGGAGAATTCTATCTGCTTTACAATTTCATCTTTTACAGTCAAATATCAAATTTAAGCATCAAAATGAAGTGTCATCAGTAGTATTCCACACTACTGAATGGAACTAAATCGATTTCACCACCATATCATACGCCCTCTTTCCCCACCAAGTCCTCAACCGAGACAACCCCCTTATTTTGCCAATATATTGATCATATAATGTACACGCTGTGGAGAATTCTATCTGCTTTACAATTTCATCTTTTACAGTAAAATATCAAATTTAAGCATCAAAATGAAGTGTCATCAGTAGTATTCCACACTACTGCATGGACCTAAATCGATTTCACCACCATATCATACGCCCCGTTTCCCCACCAAGTCCTCAACCGAGACAACCCCCTTATTTTGCCATTATAGTGATCATATAATGTACACGCTTTTCAGAATTCTATCTGCTTTACAATTTCATCTTTTACAGTCAAATATCAAATTTAAGCATCAAAATGAAGTGTCATCAGTAGTATTCCACACTACTGCATGGACCTAAATCGATTTCACCACCATATCATACGCCCCCTTTCCCCACCAAGTCCTCAACCGAGACAACCCCCTTATTTTGCCATTATAATAATAACCTAATGCACACGATGTGTAGAATTCCATTTGCTGTACAATTTTATCTTTTCCATTAAAAGATCGAATTTAAGCATCAAAATGAACAGTCATCAGTAGTATTCCACACTACTGCATGGAACTAAATCGATTTCACCACCATATCATACGCCCCCTTTCCCCACCAAGTCCTCAACCGAGACAACCCTTTTATTTTGCCAATATATTGACCGTATAATGTACACGCTGTGGAGAATTCCGTCTGCTCTACAAGTTTATCTTTTCCATTTAAAATATCAAATTTAAGCATCAAAATGAAGAGTCATCAGTAGTATTCCACACTACTGCATGGAAATAAATCGATTTCACCACCATATCATACGCCCCGTTTCCCCACCAAGTCCTCAACCGAGACAACCCCTTTATTTTGCCATTATATTGATCATATAATGTACACGCTTTTCAGAATTCTATCTGCTCTACAATTTCATCTTTGACAGTAAAATATCAAATTTAAGCATCAAAATGAAGTGTCATCAGTAGTATTCCACACTACTGAATGGAACTAAATCGATTTCACCACCATATCATACGCCCCGTTTCCCCACCAAGTCCTCAACCGAGACAACCCCCTTATTTTGCCATTATATTAATAACCTAATGCACACGATGTGTAGAATTCCATTTGCTGTACAATTTTATCTTTTCCATTAAAAGATCGAATTTAAGCATCAAAATGAAGAGTCATCAGTAGTATTCCACACTACTGCATGGAACTAAATCGATTTCACCACCATATCATACGCCCCGTTTCCCCACCAAGTCCTCAACCGAGACAACCCCTTATTTTGCCATTATATTGATCATATAATGTACACGCTTTTCAGAATTCTATCTGCTCTACAATTTCATCTTTTACAGTCAATTATCAAATTTAAGCATCAAAATGAAGTGTCATCAGTAGTATTCCACACTACTGAATGGAACTAAATCGATTTCACCACCATATCATACGCCCTGTTTCCCCACCAAGTCCTCAACCGAGACAACCCCTTATTTTGCCAATATATTGACCATATAATGTACACGCTGTGGAGAATTCCATCTGCTCTACAATTTTATCTTTTCCATTTAAAATATCAAATTTAAGCATCAAAATGAAGTGTCATCAGTAGTATTCCACACTACTGAATGGAACTAAATCGATTTCACCACCATATCATACGCCCCTTTTCTCCACGAAGTCCCCAACCGAAACAACCCCCTTATTTTGCCATTATATTGATCATATAATGTACACGCTTTTCAGAATTCTATCTGCTCTACAATTTCATCTTTGACAGTAAAATATCAAATTTAAGCATCAAAATGAAGTGTCATCAGTAGTATTCCACACTACTGAATGGAACTAAATCGATTTCACCACCATATCATACGCCCTCTTTCCCCACCAAGTCCTCAACCGAGACAACCCCCTTATTTTGCCATTATATTGGTCATTTAATGTACACGCTTTTCAGAAGTCTATCTGCTCTACAATTTCATCTTTTACAGTAAAATATCAAATTTAAGCATCAAAATGAAGTGTCATCAGTAGTATTCCACACTACTGCATGGACCTAAATCGATTTCACCACCATATCATACGCCCCGTTTCCCCACCAAGTCCTCAACCGAGACAACCCCCTTATTTTGCCATTATAGTGATCATATAATGTACACGCTTTTCAGAATTCTATCTGCTTTACAATTTCATCTTTTACAGTAAAATATCAAATTTAAGCATCAAAATGATGTGTCATCAGTAGTATTCCACACTACTGAATGGAACTAAATCGATTTCACCACCATATCATACGCCCCCTTTCCCCACCAAGTCCTCAACCGAGACAACCCCCTTATTTTGCCATTATATTAATAACCTAATGCACACGATGTGTAGAATTCCATTTGCTGTACAATTTTATCTTTTCCATTAAAAGATCGAATTTAAGCATCAAAATGAACAGTCATCAGTAGTATTCCACACTACTGCATGGAACTAAATCGATTTCACCACCATATCATACGCCTCGTTTCCCCACGAAGTCCTCAACCGAGACAACCCCCTTATTTTGCCAATATATTGACCGTATAATGTACACGCTGTGGAGAATTCCGTCTGCTCTACAAGTTTATCTTTTCCATTTAAAATATCAAATTTAAGCATCAAAATGAAGAGTCATCAGTAGTATTCCACACTACTGCATGGAACTAAATCGATTTCACCACCATATCATACGCCCCCTTTCCCCACCAAGTCCTCAACCGAGACAACCCCCTTATTTTGCCAATATATTGATCATATAATGTACACGCTGTGGAGAATTCTATCTGCTCTACAATTTCATCTTTTACAGTAAAATATCAAATTTAAGCATCAAAATGAAGTGTCATCAGTAGTATTCCACACTACTGCATGGAACTAAATCGATTTCACCACCATATCATACGCCCCGTTTCCCCACCAAGTCCTCAACCGAGACAACCCCCTTATTTTGCCAATATATTGATCATATAATGTACACGCTGTGGAGAATTCTATCTGCTCTACAATTTCATCTTTGACAGTAAAATATCAAATTTAAGCATCAAAATGAAGTGTCATCAGTAGTATTCCACACTACTGCATGAAACTAAATCGATTTCACCAACATATCCTACTCCACCTTTCCTCACCAAGACCTCAACTGCGACAACCCCCTTATTTTGCCATTATATTAATAACCTAATGCACACGATGTGTAGAATTCCATTTGCTGTACAATTTTATCTTTTCCATTAAAAGATCGAATTTAAGCATCAAAATGAAGTGTCATCAGTAGTATTCCACACTACTGAATGGAACTAAATCGATTTCACCACCATATCTTACTCCCCTTTTACTCACGAAGTCTTCAACTGCGACAACCCCCTTATTATGCCATTATATTAAGAACCTAATGCACACGATGTGTAGAATTCCATTTGCTGTACAATTTTATCTTTTCCATTAAAATATCGAATTTTTAAAAAAAACATTGGCTATGGTGGTGGAGTTGGTGATGAGAGTTTTAACGATAACGCAGGTGATGATGATGATGATGATGATGATGTGGTGATGATGATGATGATGATGATGATGATGATGACGACGACGACGATTGTGTGGATTGTGTCATTTAAGATGTGAAGGATTTTCTGTCCATCTTTGCTTGCGTGACGGTTGGTTGACCAGCGGCGGTTGACATGACCAGCTGCGCCTGACGCTCAAGACATCACCAGCTGGTTCTCTTTATTTGCCCTCTGTCAGTCTGCCTGTCTGTTCGTCTGTCTGTCTGTCTTTCTGCCTGTCTTGAATACACAATGATTTCCCTTTTATTTTCTTTTTTCAATAGTGTTAGTTAATGTAGCTCAGTAACTGTCTGTCTCTGTCTCTCTGTCTCTGTCTCTGTCTCTGTCTCTGTCTCTGTCTCTGTCTCTGTCTCTGTCTCTGTCTCTGTCTCTGTCTCTCTCTCTCTCTCTGTCTCTCTGTCTCTGTCTCTCGACATATCCGTCTTGCCGTCTCTCTGTCTCTCTCTGTGACTCTGTCTGCCTGTCTCTGTCTCTGTATCTGCCTTTGTCTTTGTCTCTCTCTGTCTCTGTCTCTGCCTCACTGTCCGTCTCTCTGTCTCTCTGTCTCTGTCTCTCTGTCTCTGTTTTTTTCTCTCTCTTCTCTCTCTTCTCTCTCTCTCTCTCTCTCTCTCTCTCTCTCTCTCTCTGACACTGACTCTTCCACCAAACAGCGAATGTGACTCGAGAGCGAAGGACGTCGAGCGGTCACTAAGCATCTCTTCGTCATTCCGGGCGGTTCCACCGTCACTCCATCCGCTCTTCCGATCCCCTTCCCTCCTTCCACTCGCATCCAGGAAGGAGGGCGGGAGGGAGGAGGGAGGAAGGAGGAAGGAAGGGGGTCAGGCCGAGTGCCACGCCCGCCCGCCCTCACGGCTTCGCTGTGTGGCGGATTGCGTATCGCGTCATTTCCCGTTAGGAAGATCGCGTTCGCCTGGAATACGAACCCACGTAGGCCTATAGCTTCTCTGCTCTTTGGAGTCGACGGTGAGGAGGCGCTTAGCACGCGGCTGAGGATTTAGAATTATTATCCTCTCGACTCGAAGTAAAGAAGATTACTTCTCTCTCTCTCTCTCTCGAAACTCCACATGCGCAGTAAGTATAGTCTCTCGATCAACGCAGTATAGGCCTATGCAGTGGCGAATATATAGCAACAGGTCGACAATATTCAGCATACTGCTTTACTTGCATATAGGGGCCTGATGAAGAGTGTCAAAAATTAGGAGCTGTATTTTAGTCAGTCGTAAGCGGTGCTTTTTTCAGTGAGAACGCACAGGAGCGACGTACGTTCCCATGCTTTTCCCCTAGATTCGTGTTTAAATCGATATGCAATCATGCGTGTTTTAGTCTACTTACAATCGATTGTTTTGTCAGCGTGAACTCAGCGTAAATTTACAGTTTAGAAGCAACGAGTTACACTGTAGGCCCATATAAGCCTACACATTCCAAGTACTGTTATTCTACTAATGTCTCTGGTCTATGGTCTTTTTACGACAAATTAGATGTGAAATGAGTTTCCGGATCTTTTTTCTAGAAAATAAGCACAGATCGTAAGTAATTGCTATAATATGTCATGAAAAAACGTACACAGCGGGGATATTTTTACACCACTAACACACCCAACACCCCAATTTGAGACCGACACCCACCCAACACCCCCCCCCCAATCTCAGCTATATATTTTTGGCTTGCCATAAGACTTTTTTGGCAGGGGACTCCCAGAATTTACCGACCCCCCACCCAAATTGATAATCCTAGAAATAATCCTGGTACACGCTCTGACGCTCAAGTGACTCCATGGTTTAATATTTAATGGCGTAACTTATTATTAGAATCGGCCTAATGGTGCGAAACTGCGAAATATGTAAATATCGAAAAATGCACCCTGCGTTTTTTGATTGAAATTGGGGAGGGCAAGGGGGGGTCAGGAACCCATCGCCGAAACTCTGCACAAGGACCCCATGAACCCTGTTACGCCAATGGTCATTAGGTTCTCAAAACAGATCCGATATATTTTAAAAACTCTCCGGTCGTTTCCCGCGTTGCTGTTTGTCTTGTTTAGAAAGTTAGAAACAGCGCTATCGTAATTATATTTATTTTTAAGGTCGTTTTTTCAGCTACATTTTCGTGGCATGTCAGTAGAGCTGCTAAAATGTCCCCCTACACCAACTGAACCAACTGGATAGGCGGCAGCAGGCTTTAGAGCACCTAAGACGAAAGATCTAAAATTTTCTGACAGTTTTTTCCAATTTCTGCAGACTTTAATTATTTTAATTAAAATCTTCGATGCTTAGTTTTGAAAAATAAATGTTCGTACATTCATCGACTATGTTTACGTCTTTGACCCATTTCGCTCAATGCGTGTACATGATCGTGAAGAGTTTGCAATAGAAGTGATAGGTGTCCCATTTCGAACGCTGTTTAGCAAAAATTAAGATGGGCTGTATTGACTATTATAGTAGGATTTGATGCAATGAAGATGGGGACAAACGGATTAGTGGTTTTTTTTGTCGGAGAATTTCTTCAATACGTCGAAATATTTGCATATCCATACACCAGTGGTTATTCTAGCCACCTTGACATTGGGGGGATTTTGAAATGTTTGGGGGGGCGGACAAGGTCTGAGTCTCCACACTTTTTTTTTTTTGGGAGGAGAATTTTCATCCGCCCCAACCAACATATAAAAATTGGGGGGGGGGTTAAAACTTGGGGAGGGGAATTTCCCCAGAGAAGGCCTAGAATAAAGACTGTCCATACACCTGTCGTTCAACATTTCTTCCATTGGCTTCTGTCACACAGCGCATAAATGTTATTAAGATTTTTTCTATAAAACTTGTGTTACAATGACCAAGTTATCTTAAGGCAAGGCTCATCCCTCGACCGACTTGTCCTCAGACTACATACAATGCTCGGCAATTTCTATAGCTCGTTCGAAAGCAGGTGCTGTAGGCGCTTAATCGAGCTATAGATAAAATTTAGTGGTCAGTAGGGTAAGGTCAATCCCTGAGATCAGTCAGAGTGTGATAGGGGAAAGCTGCAAGGCAGACTATGGAAAAGATAAACAGAAAGAGACATGATATAGCAATAACATAGACTATATGGCTATATGGATATAAATATAAATAGAAATATATAAAATTATATATACATAAAAATAGATAATATTATATAGGGCCTATATAATATATAAGATATATAATACAAATATATTATATGGATATATAATAGATAAAATTAGCCTATCACCTTCGTATAAACTATATATAGGCAGTCAGAATATACAAAAAACCGCTATTATGTGTCATCTATGTGTCATCTAGCGGATAAAACTGATACTAGTGTACAGTGGAAACTATGGACAGTGTTGGTTCCAAGAACTCTTGATGAAGATATACAATGAGTTTCTAGGAAGTTGGTCGAGGGAATGCAATGAATTTCTAGGAAGATCCTGCCAATTATCAAAGGAATTATGTGAAAACGGTTTAGAAGAAATCTGTAGATTTCATTTATAAAATATAGGCCTAATGTTAAGAATTGACAATGTATAAAAGCCATTTTAGTCTGGTTGTACAAAGTCATAGTGCAAAGTCGAGTTTTCTTTTGCTGGAAGCGAATTTGTCGATGACATTGTCTATGGATGTGTCCATAATATCTTTGTGGATATACATCAAGGCTAATCTGTTTAGACGATCATCTTCCATTGAAGACGAATTTTTGGTGAGCCGGTGGGTGGATGCATCCCCAGTCATCCCCCACGTGGAACCGCCCCTGGCTATGGACGTAGTAATTAAAAAATTGTCGAGTGCTTTTATTTTGAAGATTTTTATAGGAGATCACTGCTTGTAGCAACTTGATACTAAAATTTCGACAGACATCTTAGACTGGTTTGAGCTGAGAATTGTTGAACTTATGTAGCGCCAGCACGCACTGTGGTTCCGTCAGTGGCGTGGCCAGGGTTCCAGAATAGGGGGACACTTCGACATTTTTCGGCGCAAAAGTCTACTCTGTCTGCATGGTGCGTCTTCCTCGATCTCATACTACCCTTACCCCCCAACTACTCACCTGTTTTGAACGAATCTTATGACCGGTCCCGATCAGAATATGGGGGCCTGCCCCCGTACCCACGGTGGCTAAGCCAATGGATTCAATGTATGTACAGTGGTTCTCACACGGGACAACAGATCCTACTGAACCGCTCTAAGACATGTTATTGCTATTTATCTACATCTGAAGTGTTTGATAAAACGAATTCTGGTCTTAAAACTCGTTTGTTTTTTTTTTTGTAGTTTTCCGAACAGTTATAAATTATCGAACAGCAATTTCGTTCCAACAAAACGAAGAAAATGGCACAAAACAGCTCCTCGCTTGAATAGATCGTTCATCGAAAAGTCATCCATAACCAGAACATGACGAATTTGACAAGCGCAGCGCACGTAACGGGACACGTAAAATACCTCCCAGGTACGTCCATGTATCCAGTGGCGTATTTACCTTTGGGCCATTTGGGCCATGCCCCCCCTTTGGTCTTGGCCTAGCCTGTCCTCAGACCCTGACAAGCAAAAAAGAAGTTCGTCAACTTTTTTCCAAAGTTGTAACTTGTCAGGTCGAAAGTGTCTGGCCCCCCTTACCAAAATTCTAAATACGCCACTGCATGTATCCGCTAAATGTCAGACATAAGACCGACTGAAAACTGGATCCATGCATTGACAGCTCTCGTTGTATAGCGGAAACTGACAGACAACGGCATAGACTCCCAAGTCTCCTATACGCAAAATCCTTTTTAAGCCAATCCATATAGGCCTACTGTAATTTATAAACCGATTTTGATACGCGAAGCTATGCGTGATATTCATGGAAGTTCTCTATTGCGAGAATATATTTGTACGGGAGAAATAGCATTTGTAATAAAAAAAATAGGCAATCCTGATCAGGTTACCTGTAAGTCTTTTCACAGCGTGCTTTATATCTACCAAGATGATGCGCTATACTGTATTTTATGAGCGGTATGTTTTTGTGTGAGACTACCCGATCTTTTGCGGCGTGGATCTGGAGTACCATCTATTGATACATAATGAGTATTATAATTGGTGCTATAGAAGTCATCGTCGTCGTCATGTTCTCTGCCCTGAGACAGGTTCAGGGCTCCACTGTTTCCATTCCTCTCTGCGTCTTGCCTCTTCTCTGATTTCTGCGTAGGTCCTGTGACGGTGTTCGTCTGTTTTCACCATCCAGTCCAATGTCCATTCTCCTTGGTCTTTCTTCCTCATATATACTTCCCTCCATTACTGTTCTAAGCAAGGTTTCTCCTCCTAGCGCGTGTCCAATCCAGTTCCTCTGGAATTTCATGGAAATAATATCAATAATGCCATCCTTTACCAACCTTCACAATGCTCAGAATAATTCCAGCGAACAGAGTCGCCCTCTCCTCCATCTCCCTGTCTTCCCTTCATTTTGCGTTATCTTAGACGAGAATAATTTATTGTATTGCGAGGCTGTTGTATTTTTTGCAGAAGACGGTCCGACTAATCCGTGGATGTACGGCGTAGTCCTGGCAGGATCCTCGTTCATTATATTCGTTACGATCGTCGCTTTTAAGCTTTGGTTAGTTTCTCGGAAAACTTTGTGTGATAACTTTGTGTGTTATTTACTGATCTTTTGCATGTATAATTCTTTTACATTATAAATTTGTGACATTGAAGATCACTGGTTCTGTCATTGATATTTTCTTGATACTAATAAACAGATTTGATTGATTGATTGATTGATTGATTGATTGATTGATTGATTGATTGATTGATTGATTGATTGATTGATAAAAAGCGGCCAAGTCGGAGGCTAGAGTATGCATGCAAATGCTCGGCAGCCATATCTTTAGGCCAGTTCCAGTGGGTGGCGGTTCCAGGATTTCTTTGTGGGGGAGATGTGAAATGAATTCTTAGGAAGTTGGTGGTGTATGAAAAGAGAAGGGGAAATCAATAAACTTTGTCGGAAAAGGCTGTCAAAAGAAAAAAAATTGTTAAGACATCATGGCAATACGCATGTAGCTAGGGTTCTGGAATATGGAAAGGGGACCAAGGCTTCTGCAGTGACATTTCCAATTCTGATTTTTTTGGCTTGAAGACAAAGCCATCCGCAGAAGATTTGAGGGATATTAAAGTTAATCTGTAAGCTCTGGTTCATACTTTAATGACTTTAATAGTGATTTATGGGCCTATTACTGTGCTGCCAAAAGTTGTAATTCCCCTTGAAAAACTTATCATCGGTTTCGAGCAATAATAAATTAACATCAACAATAATGACAATAGGCCTAATTTTTTATATATAATATATATATATATATATATATATATATATATATATATATATTTCTCGCTGGTAAATTCATTGGACGCAACAAATCATCCCTAGTCAAATATCGCGAAATTGGTTTTTTACATCTCAAATGCATCTTTCCTGCTTCTGTTGCAATCATTGTCATGTATTTGAAGTATGTTCTTTTTCAGTCGAAGTACTTGCGAGATGAATTCGCGCAAAAACACCAGTTCCATCGTCATGTCACGTTGGCGCAGTACTCCTCAATCGTCGCACGAAGCGACGCCAATGTGCAGACCTACATCGCATAGCAGCAAGGCCATCGAGTTCGTCTGATGGCAGGGGTGTGATGCCATGATGGAGTCGGTTCGGTATAATGACCGGTTGTTAATTAGTTGGCATCACAACGCTGTCTCTAACGTTCTGTCTCCAACGTTCTGTCTCCAACGTTCTGTCTCCAATGTTATGTCTCCAGAAGATGATAAGAAAGTTTACAGAGGAAATAGCGTTCGAAAGCTAAAGTTTCTGTCGTTGATTGTGCGAGAACTAACTTGCTGCAGCGAGTAGCTATCGTAAAAGCAGTTGATTACGGCAGCAACAAGGCAACTGAATCTAACGATATAACGAACTGTGGACAGTAACGATTTACAGAAGCGAATATTTCCAGATGGCCATTTCAGACTCCGTTCACATTAAGAATGCGACTAGATCCTACCCGATGTTGTTAATTAATAATTATTCACACGACTACAACTCATAGTCAACATGCGCGATCTTGACTCGTCTTAAGCTTTCCTTTCGTTTCGCCTTTCCTATCCTTTCCTCTTGTTCCTTTCGATTCTCAGCAGGGGCCTAGCGACGGGGTGTATATCGGTATATATATATACATATATATATATATATATATATATATCCCCCAAAATCAGACTACCTTAAAATGTTTAATGTGTTTTTAAGATTCTCAAGGTTTTTAAGATCTATACCCCCAAATCACATTTACCCCCTCCCCCAATCAAATTCCTGACTACGCCCTTGATTATCAGCACCTTCTATCTTCCATAATTATGTTCTTCAAATCTTCTTCACTCCTCCCTATATTGTCTTCCTTACTTTTCTGCCCCATTTACTATCACACTTCGCAACCCTTTCCAGTATTTTACGTACATGGGATTTACAGTAAAGCCTAAATATGCGAAATTATGAGACAGCAGAGGTCTACGAGTATTTATTAGAAGCTGATATTGAAATTTATGTTATTAACTGTAACTAATTTAGCCTACTTAGGCCTATAAACTGCACACACACACCCAGGTCAAATCTTAGGTCTGAAATACTTGGTGCTTAGTCAGGCATTATAAATTATAAATCTTGTTATCATCATCCTCCATAAAATACTTTCCTGTGACTGCCTACCTGGATCTACAACCTCGACCACCACGGACTAAGGATACGGACTATGGATTTCACCCAGATTGAGCGCTCGTGAATAAGCTGGCATGCACTGCGCCAAGCTTTCGGGCAGCGCTATATAAATGTTGTGTTTACTTACTTACTTACTTACTTACTTATAAGACTCGTTGAAATTGTTCAATATGACGAATTGAGCTTAGGCAGTTGTTGAATTTGTACTACTTACACTGTACGTACAGTAGATCGTACATTGGGCGTGAGACAGACATGCTAGCGACATTCTACCGCTCTGTACAGACATGCTCTAGAACAGGACCGCCTTATTCCTTAGGCATTGTGCCTAAGAACTACGAAGATTTTAAATTTAGCGGCATGCGAAGGCCGGGAAATAAAGTATTGGAAGCAAACCCCTAGAAATATGACAGAAATTGCAGATACAAATTTAATAACGTCTGTAACTCTACGCGTAGGAGTAACTGTGTTAGGCTTTAATCATAAGGTTAGTTGTCAGTTGGCAGCTTGACTCCTTGAGCCTACAAAATACTGATACGAGAATGCCTAAAGACCTGCTCTAGAGTAGCCTATTCGGGGAAAAGTTTTTAGTGTTATGTCCTTCAAGTGCTCGCTAATATAGCAAGGTAACTAAGTCCAAGCCCTGTACAACCTGCGTGCAAATACTTCTTAAGAGACCGTACAAGACTGTATACAAGGCCTGATTTCCCGATTATATGTTCGCTATTGTAAAAGATGATGCAATGTTTAAAATTATTATTATAAATGAGAACGATTACAAATTTACGATTAGCAAATGAGAAAACATGGGTGCACAGGTGGAGGAAATATGCCCCATGGACATCATACTTAGAGTTTAATTACCATTAAACGCACGCTGCCATCTGATCCCTGCGACGTCGCGTTCAAATGCTCGGGGATAGCAAGTACTCGAGTTTTTGAAAATTGTTAATTTGTTGCGATCACTACTACTGCTCCCAGCATGGACGTCCATAGATGTGGCAAAGTGCAGAAGGCTTCGGGGACAGGAAATCCTGTGTTTTGTATATTTTGGTGGAATGGAGAAGCTTGTTAAAACAGGAATGATTGAGGAGAGGGAAAGGGATAGAGGAAGACAAAAGAGACTATATCTGGACAGTTTATGCTATCTGCATTGAGTATACTATACAGAACAATTGATATAGTCCATTTAACAGAAGACAGGCGGAAATGGAGGTCCATGATCACCAATGCAGTCAACCTGCAGGGCACCTAGAAGAAGAAGAAGAAGAAGAAGAAGAAGAAGAAGAAGAAGAAGAAGAAGAAGATGATGATGATGATGATGAAGAAGAAGAAGAAGAAGAAGAAGAAGAATAAGAAGAAATATATTTTGAATGGTTAAACCTCCTCAAACTGACTCGCAATTAATGCAATTAAAGTAAAGCTTCGGGGAAACAGTCATTAAGCCCATCGGACTTATAGGAATCTCAGTTGCAGACGTCGAATTACTTACATTCAGTCTAAAATAATCTTCTGGGGGCTATTTTTATTCTCGTTTACCGTATGAGTTAATTATAGCTTGCGTGGAAACGTGCTCTTGCAAGAAAATGTGCGAGAGTATGCAATTAATTGAAAACTAAAAATTCCACATCTGTACTTCTGTACCACACTAGAGTGCATATATTAGTGGCGTAGCCAAGCTTTCGGAATGGGGGGAGGCGGCAAATCGACATTTTACTAAAAGTCTCTGGCGAGCAAAAATGAGCTTGGCAAGGAATTCTTCGCATATTCACGAATTCTCTTCGATCATGCAATACCCCCCCCCCAAAAAAAAAAAGATAAGAAATTATTAACGGTTTTGCGCAAATCCCACGACCATTCCCACCCAGAATAGGGGCACAGCCTCCTGAACCCCCGCCCCCGCAGTGGCTACGCCAAAAGTATATATAATCATGTATGTCGTATATATATATATATATATATTGCTATCTATATTAATATTATAATAATAGTTCTACTGCAAATATCCATTAATGCCGATAGTGTACTACTTAAATGGCGCTATAGAAGTTTTCATTTAGTTATTCAGTTAGTCAATACCAGGCCTCCATGCATAAGCTGCATTATGTTCATACGGAACAGAGGTTACGATCTCAGTACAAATGTATCGATCAGGCATTTAGGCAAATTACAGTACAATACACCTGCATGTGTTGCTGACTTTTCCGACTGACAATAACATTGAGAAACAGGCCCTAAGCTCTTTATTCCAAGCGTTCATGTCCTTGTATCCGTCGTTCGAAACGCCATTTTCCCCTTTAGGGCATTCAATTCGGTTCTATTACTGCATGTATCGATGATGGCTGTGAGACCATCAGTATCATCTCTCGTGGTGCTGCCTGCGCCATATAAAGCGCAGACTCAACGCTCGGTTTATCTTCGCGACATTGTTGTATAGATCGGGTAGATTGGAGCGTCCTGTGTATAGATGGATCCAGACATGGACATGGGTTGGGTCCACTCATGCATGGTTGGGTCAGAAATTTCCAGAAATTTAACTTGTCAGTTTTTTTCGGAGGCCACTTTTCCCAATATACAAATGTAATACTGTATATTATATCTCATATATATATATATATATATATATATATATATATATATATATATATATATATATATATATTATACCCAAGTGAGAAAGCACCATCAAACTTCTACAAATTTACTACGTTAGGCCCTATGCTCGCTGCCGTCCCTTGGACCGTGCCGCCCTGAGACGCTTGCCTCATAGTCGCGTCGCCCCTGGGGTTGGGTTGGGTAAAGTAACTCTATTGCTTTCGTGGGCTGGGTCTAAACCACGATGGGTTGAGTATTCAAATTCAAACGGAAAGAGAAAGACAGCTATAAATGCTACAGTTAAAAACGTAAATGATGTGAGAAATATATGAGCGATAAGTTTAAGGTTTTCCGGTACGCCGTACCGGTTCGTACCGTTTCAAAAAGCGCAGAATAGCCTATATCATCATTCTTCATCTGCGCCTATACTCTTGACGTATTTACGTATTACTGTAGATTGATTCAGCGCTGTACCGCAAACATAATAAAAAAATGGCGCAGGACAATTCGATTTTCACCGAAAACTGGACATCGATAAATGGATCATCGGAGAACGGATCTGCATTTGGATCCGGCGGATCATCATCATCATCATCATCATCATCATCATCATCGCAGCCTTCGGATGGTCCGGATCGGTTGGTTTTTGCGTTTCGAGTCCTGGTTCTGATCATCGGAACGGTAGGTCTTGTCATGAACGGGTTCGTTCTTCGCGTGTTCTTAACGAGCAAACAGGCCAACAACAACAGCAACAACACTTCGACGAAGTTTCTGACGAACCAGGTCGTCATGGACACCACGTCCAGCTTCCTTCTAGTCGTCTCCTTCACGTTTAAACTGGCGGATCGGGTCTACTACGACGGTCCCGGGGGCTTCGCCGTTTGCATCCTCCTCAACACCGACGCCCCCGTCTTCTCCGTCCAGGTCGGATCGATTGCCAGCCTGGTTCTGATCGCCGCCGAGCGATGCCTGAAAGTCGTACACCCCGTTCAACACCAGAAGTTCTACAAGAACTGGATGACGTACGCAGCCATAGCCTTTGCCTGGACGAACGGGGTCCTCATGAACCTGGTCGTGGTCTTTACGACGAAGGTCGTCGACGGACAGTGCCTGTCGTGGATGTTCTGGGTGAGTCCCGTCGCCGGAAAGGCGTACTCGCTGTTCCTGGTCACGTGGCAGTTCGTCATACCGTCCAGTCTGTTCGTAGTCTTCTACGGGGCGATACTGTCCGCTGTCCGGAAGAGCAACCGGGTACTGGAGGGCAACCGGACCAGCGACGAGGCCAAGCGGAACGCCCGTCGAGGACAGATGAACATCGTCTCGACGATGTTCTCCATCTCGCTGTCGTTCGCGCTCTGCTGGACGCCGAACCAGGTTCTGGCGGTGTTCGTCAACGGTGGATTCGTCGAGCTGAACCAGGTCGTCTACTACCTGACGATGCTACTCATATTCCTCAACACCTGCTTCAATCCGTTCATCTACGCCCTGAAACACGAGTACGTCCGAAAGAGACTCCGAGCGATGATCCGATCGGAACCAGCCACGACCGTTACTCAGATGTTTACCAGCGTCGAATAAACCGTGCACAATCTTTCTTCGTAAACTTAACTAATCCCTCAGGTCGGCGCAGAAATTTCACCACCGGTCCCAGGGATAATAGGGGCCGGGGGTCCCCTTTCCCCGCTCATGGCTATGTCCGACGAATCCATAAAATCAAAAAAATTGCAAAAGTTTTTTTATATGCTTCGCTTGAACTTTGGAACTCCTTTGCTGTCTCTACACCCAGGGTTATTTCTAGGATTATCAATTTGGGGGGTGTCGGTATATTCCACACACACACACACACACACACATCAGGGGCGTAGCGACGGGGGGTATATCGGTATATATACCCCCAAAATCAGTCTACCTTAAAGTTTTTTATGTGATTTATATGTGGTTATATGTAGTTTATATGGTTTATAGTTAAGGTTTAACCCCAATATTTATACCCTCCCAAATCAAATTCCTGGCTACGCCCCTGACACAGACACACACATACCTGCAGGCGTGTCTCACGTGCGTTGAGGTGAAGTAGCGTAATGAGTTGTTATGTTTAAAAAATTTTAAATTAAAATAAACTCATATAGGGCCTATAGCTGATTAATATTATACATGCGGCTATTAAGCGGTGGCTTTCTGCATGACTATGCCTTATTATGCAGACGATCACGGCGACTAATTGTGTTGTTTCTACCATGCTAATAATAATAATTGATGAAATCGCACTGTAAAAGATCGACCACGCAGCCTTTTTGTTCGGCGTTTTCCTTGAGTGAGAGTCGAAACTCTTAATATTAACACCGAGATTTTCCACACTAATAAGAACGCAGGTCAATAATTTAATATTATTAGACCTGTATTTCTCGGAGCTAACTTGTCTCGATGCGACTGTCCTATGGAGTTTCTGCTTGTCTCGGATCTCTGGTGCTGGTGACGATACTGCTTATCGTATACGTAAGTAGTTTTGTGACTTCTAGCTTGGTAAAGAGTTAGTTGTCCGCGGTTTACTTTGGTACATACAGCACCCGGATTTTCTGTTCGGGTTGACTCCCATTAATTAAAGATGATGCACCCATGCCCCTAGATATCTGCGACAGGACCTTGGTGGTGCCAACCACCTATAGCCTCTGTCAGTGTTTATTCTAGGCCTGTTTGGGGGAATCCCCAATTTTAAAATCCCCCCCCCAAAAAAAAAAATTATATGTTGGCTTGGGGGATGGAAATCCAACCACCCCCCAAAAAAAAACGTGGAGAGACAAATCTTGTCCCCCCAAACATTTCAAACTCGCCCCCAATGTAAAGGTGGCTAGAATAAATACTGGCCTCTGTCCAGTACTTGGTAGTGCTGCTGCCCATACCTATAGCAAGTAAGTAAGAAAGTAAAAATCTCGTGTATTTATATAGCGCTTTGGAAAAGTAGTAGCCCGGTCGGTGGCTGCTTATTCGTAACCGCTTAGTCTTTCTTAAGCTTCAGGCCAGTTGGCTCAGTGGATTATTCCTGCCAGCTGTAATCTCCGTGTTCTAGACCCGCGCTTTACCTTCGCAGCTTAACGCTGATACCAATGACCTATCGTTGCCTAAGCGATGAACGGCTTGGTTGGCCGCCGGCACAAAGACTCGATCCCGGGACGGTCTCCCATCCAAGTACTAACCGCGCTCGACGTTGCTTAACTTCGGTGTTCTGACGCAAACCGGTTGCACATCGCCGTTTTTGCTGCTTTTAGCGGGATGGCTCTAGCGATGACTCAGGCAGAGAAGTCGTCGAGAAGAATGCATGCGTGGAGCATATACCAGAGTCTGGGGTCGTTGACCTCATCGTCATCGGAGACTCAGAGGTCAGCCTCACTCCGGAAATGGACGAAGACGAGGCGAACATTGCGTTTCACAGGTGGCTGCGGCAGAAACTCAGTATAGGAACCAGAGATGACCATGGGTCCTTTTTAGAACACATTCCAACCAACCCATCAACTCTCCAATCCAACCCAACCCATACAGGTAATAGGGTTACTTGGCCCAACCCAACTCAACCCACCGTAATGCATTACAATTTCCTAAACCATGACTTTTCTGACCCAACCATGCACCATTAATATGGTAAAGTCTGAACCAACCCAACCCATAGGTTAATCCAGCCAATGGACTTCTCTGGTATAGAAACTCAATACATACTCATTCAGTTACTGCGAAGAACCGCTACAATTTCATTCTGATAACGACGACGACGACGATGACGATGACGATAACGGTGATTAATATGGTGATGTAGTGGTGTAGATGTGCAATGGTTTCATTGGATACTCGTTGTGAGTGTCCTCTTCTGTTTCCTTTCAGGTTTGTATCGACGATTCACGTGGCCTGCCAACGGTCCATTCGCCTGGGCAATGCATTGGATGGAGGATGGGATATGTGCCTATCGGGGCCATATCGGCCCCAGGGCCCGTGTCTCGTCTACTCATTCGGGTACTAGGAAATAATTAAAGCCATGGTGTTTCACCCAGACTCCTGGTCCTTGGGGTGTGAGTTGGCTTGGCTGGAGGGGAAGAGACATACTGTAGTTCGATGCAAACATTTGTGTCAGTGCTGAAATTTTTGGGGAGAAATTTTGAGGGTTTTAATTTGATAGGGGGGACCCGTCACGGATCTTATAGGGGATCAAAATTTTTTGACATAATTATAAGAGGGCTCCTGAAAGTTGACAGTTGTTGATAAGAGAGAGGGTCAAAAAATGACCCAAAAATTGTTGGTATAATCAGTGCTTTTTCTAGGAAAAAAGGTTTGGAAACTCATCCTTCAACAAAAACTGGTTTGGGAACGCGTACCTGTACGTTCTCAAACGCATCATTACATATCCATACTTATATATACAATCTTGCAAAAAGGTGTGGGAACGCCGTTCCCATGCGTTCCCACTGAAAAAAGCCCTGGATATAATTAATGGACAGTCCCTAAAACAATCAAACTATTAATGGACAGTCGATTGGAAAACACAGGAAGCATCGTGTTGTTCGACTGCATAAATTATTGCAAAAACGCCGATCGACTTCCGCCCCTGATGATCATAAAAAGCATTTATTTCATCATTGCCGACTAGAACCAGACCCCTGGAAGATCCTCTTCGTTGTATCCCCCCGTTATTATTATTATTATTATTATTATTATTATTATTTATTATTATTATTATTATTATTATTATTATTATTATTTTAATATTATTATTTTTATTATTATTATTATTATTATTATTATTATTATTATTATTATTTTAATATTATTATTTTATTATTATTTTTTTTTTTAAATTATTATTATTATTATTATTATTATTATTATTATTATTATTATCATTATCATAATCCTCATTATTTTCTTTTCCCTCATAGAATCGGATTCGATTTCAGTTTTGACGACGCAGTTTCAACCGAATTCGGGTGTACCGTTCGCGCCTTCGATCCAAGGTCAGTGAATTCGGTACAGACTTAACCATGGGCGGATATGGGGGGGGGAGGGCACAGAAAGCACGTGTCATCCCCTTCCCCCCCCCCACTCCTCACCCCACCCACAACAAATTTTGTTCTGTTATAATTTCTCATCATGACGAAAAACCGAAAAGTTATATAGTCTACTCTAGTGTCGTATTAATTAGATCGAATGGATGGCACGCGTGCTAGATGACACCCCACTGGTCCCCAGACCCCCATGCTAGCCTACCCAAATATTAAACTCTAAATCCGCCTATGCCCCTTCCTTTGTCTTATTGTCCTTGTGTATACGGTGTTGTTGAGCTCTTCTCTCTCTCTCTCTCTCTCTCTCTCTCTCTCTCTCTCTCTCTCTCTCTCTCTCTCTCTCTCTCTCTCTCTCTCGTTGTTTCCAGCATGAAGGTCGACGACTACAGAAGATCGTCTAACGTCTGGTTCTATCGTCTTGGAATTGGAGGATCTGATGTCGTCAGACAAAATGGCTGGACCGTGAAGACTCTCTCGTCTCTGCTAAACATGTTCAACGAATCCAATGTGAGTATCACTGCTACTTCCTCCTCCTCCTCCTCCTACTCCTCCTCCCTTCTCCTCCCTCTACTCCTCCTATATACATCCCAGTGGTTGTCATGGTTACATCAGTGGTTTTCACACAGGCTTACTTAGCCTCCTAAACCACTTAAAATCACATTATTATTATTATTATTATTATTATTATTATTATTATTATTATTATTATTATTATTATTATTATTATTATATGCATCGAACCGTTATCATCGTTTTGATCAGACCTGCTGAGAGGGGGTGCAACCGGTTCACTGTTCCGGGGTCCATGGAGGCTAGAGTAGTGACGGCTCCAGGATTTGGCAAATGGGGTGGCAACTTCTAAGCACGAGTGACCAACCATTAAATTTTGTTGATAGGTAGGCATTTAGTAGGCCTAGTAAGTATGGTGTTCCAACAGGGGGCCACTGGAGGGCAGGCATTCGATAGGGGCACGGGCCTCCGGGACCCCCATGTGGAGCCGCCACAGGACTGGAGCCAAAGGGGGACCCATACTGAGGAAAATTTAAAATTTTTAACGAAACGAATTATTTTTCAGTCGTTGATCGACATACTAAAGATTGACGTCGAAAACGACGAATGGGAATGGATGGAAGAGGTCCTCGACACGACAATTCTTTCAAAGGTCAAACAGTTGGCCATAGAAATCCACGTGGTCAACCAGACACGGGATACGCTCCTACAGCACTTTCGGCTGCTGAGTCGGCTAGAAGATGCGGGCTTCAGAAGATGGTACATCAGCATGAACTTGTACAACTTGCGCCAGACAACGCTAGGTTTTCGAAGTTGCTGTTACGAAATGGTTTACGTTAACGTCAACTTTCTAGATTCGCAAAATGCAGCGTGCGGAAGAATTTACTACGCCGACGGCAACACGTAGACGGTCAATCAACATAACTATCCCATATGTTCTGTGTCTCGCCGTCAGTGAGTGACGCACGGTAATTTTTTCCAGGGGGGTGGAGGAGAAAGACACAATGGTCACGGTTAATATAGTTTTCAAGAATTTTCGATTCCACAATACTAATTGTTAAAATGCAGTTTCTCAATTTCATTTTTTGTGCATCAGTAGTGTTTTAGTGCGAAGGTATTTGCTAAAAGCCAAAATAATTATAGTTAGTAACTTACAGAAGTAGATTTGCATTTTCCATTGGGGGGCAAGTGCACCATCTTGCCCCAATGTACCGTCGCCCATGCTCGCGTTATCTTGATATTACTTGGGATATTTCACGTATGTAGTAGTAGTAGTAGTAGTAGTAGTAGTAGTAGTAGTAGTAGTAGTAGTAGTAGTAGTAGTAGTAGTAGTAGTAGTAGTAGTAGTAGTAGTAGTAGTAGTAGTAGTAGTAGTAGTAGTAGTAGTAGTAGACTTCTTTAGCGCCATTGTAGTAGTACATCTGCACCAGTCGATGTATGCATGTAAGTTGCGTCTTGCGTTGAAAATTCCAAGATTCCTAGAGCTTGAGCGCCCTGTTAATCCCAGTGTTCTCTCAGTTAACGGTAATTCTAACTAAATACCTAAAATAACTGAAAAATAACTGTCAGTTAAGTAAAACTTTAACTGTAAGTGAAAAATGACAAATAACTTTAACTGTAACTGTAATAGAATAAAGTGAAGCAGTTAAGTAATAGAAAAATGTATACAAGTGAAAAATAAGTTTATAAGTTTATTTGTGTTTGTTGAACAATTCTGTAGGGCTTCAATTGTTATGGCAAAACTTGCATGACTCAGAGAGGGCAATGTTCTTTTGGGCCAAGATTCAGGGCTATAGTACAGACCTCAAACAAACAGTGATTGCTTGATTGGATGACCTTGATTAAACGGTTTACATTCCATTGTCCACACCTGATCAGACCAAGCTTTGGCCTGCATGTGCTTGTTTACTGTTTACCAGAGACGTAGCGATGTGGGGGGATTAGGAGATTATGCCTCCGGGCGCCGAGGTGAGGGGGCGCCAAATTGGGTTTTGGGGGTAAGTTAAACAGTTAAATACATAATAAATAAGAAGAAACAAGTGTGGCGACCTTTATTTTGCTCGGAATTGGTTATTGAAAGGAAAAATGCAGCAAGAAAACATGGATAACCATTCAAAGGCTAAGCATAAGGAAATTGCAGCTGATTTTAGAATCAAGATAGAAATTGCGGGAAAAGAAGCAACAGATGCAGTTTCAACTAAAGGTATTGAATTTCTATAGTGTGAAATAGCTGCTTAATCAACATAATAGAGGCATAGCCAAGTTTGATTTAATTATTTTTGCTTTACTTCACTAACCCATAACTAAGTAATGTATACGCATTGATTTATTTGTTAATCATCGTGTAACTGTAACTGAAACTGAAAAAAACATAACTGTAACTGAAACTGTAACTGAAAAACCATAGCTTAAATAACACTAACTGTAACTGAAACTGAAAAACATAACTGTAACTAAACTGTAACTGAAAAAATAACTTAAATAACACTGGACTAACTTAATCCTATATTGAACCATGTTGCCAGGTTAACCCTATTTTCACTATGTTGCCTGCAGTTAACATTGTGCAATATAAATATGTGATGTGCCAAAATTTGTGGCGCGCGAACATTACAGAATTTCACTGTTCTGTTGGGCCTCTAAGACCGCACGTCGCGAATTCAGAGCAACGTGAAAAAGAGGCATGCAATTTATGGCACACTGTATTCATAAGTTCAGGACATTTTGTCATAGTATTTTGTCCAGTGACACTAGTCCCTTGAAATTAGATCGAAGCGGGTCTAAAGTCACGAATATAGCAAGGCGATAAAGTTTTCCTAAAACGTAGTATATGCATATTAATTACATAATCACGTTTTCAAGTAGCTATTGACAAATATAGCCAACAATAAATAACAATAAAATTATACAGCATATACTGTATGTATACAGTTGAGAAAGAATAAGACAACGTCTGCAAAGAATTTGCATTAATTGACTGCGACAGTCACGTGTTTTCTAATTATTACGAGTTTATATAGCGCTCTTTTACGGATTGAGATATATATATATATATATATGTATATGTATATACAGTAGAACTTCGTTATAACGGATTCGGTTATGACGTATACTCGATTATAACGTACCGCAATGTACGGTCCCGTGTGATGCGCAATCGTATTGGATGGTATTGGACACAACGTACCTCGAATCTTACGAACCAAATTTTACAGACCCGGTTAAGTACGTTATAGCGAAGCTCTACTGTATATATATATATATATACATATATATATATATATATATATATATATATATATATACGATACTGTACTTTATATATATAACGATACTGTACTTTTCCCAGAAATTTCACCTCGTCTGCCCATTCCACGGTCTCCAGACACACCCCGGGGGCGTCTGGCCTTCCCTTTGGTCGGAACCGGGAAGCATCCGGCCCTCTCTTCTTCCGTCAACCGTCGACTCGTTTAATGGGTTGTTAGGGGGCGACGACGGGAGGGTCGAAGGCTCGGCCTTGGGGGCGGCGGCGGCGGCGGCGGCGGCGGCAGCGTTCGTCGAACCCCGGGCGTCCGTTTCTGGGGAGAATGCGGCGGACGTGGGACATTCGTCTCCCTGCCTGGGACTGACGCTTCCGCACAGAAGCCCGTAAGGACTTCCGGCGGCGGCGGCGGCGGCGGCGCCTGCGACGACGAGCAGGGCAGGTGACGTCAGCACCGGAAGCGGAAACGATCTGGGGACGATCATCCGATGCGCATGCGCGGAAAGCCCCGTCGCTATAGTCGCCGGGGACGTCAGGCGGTAGACTTGAGGAGTCGCGGTGGCGGCGGGGGGAGGGGGGAGGCGTCCGAGATCGCGCCGAGCAGCCGTGCCAGAAAGGGCGGCGGCCGTCGAATTACGGCCGCCGCCGCCACCTCCATCGCCCTCTCCTCCCCACGCCAGCGGAAGCACCACCGGCTTCGGAACGGACGGTAGAACCGCCGGCGACGATCTAAAGAGTGGCTGCTTCGACTCGGAGAACGCAATGAGAGTGGGAGAAGGAGGAGGAGGAGGACGAGGAGGAAGAGAGGAGGAGGAGGAGGAGGAGGAGGAGGAGGAGGAGGAGGAGGTGATAACTGGATGTTGCCTGGAGATAACTGGATATCGCCTGGCGTTCTCGTCAGCGGGGACCCGGTGAGGAGGTGCACCCGCAGTTGCCGGCGGGCGTCTTCGCTCAGCTCGCCGGCGTTTTCCAGGTAGCTGCCCACCTGGACGGCGCACTCGTTGTAGCCCTCGATGTACCTGGAGCTGACCGGACGGGCTGGTCCGGATGGCGGAAGTGAGACGCGTCGCAAGTCCCTCAGGTATCCAACGGTCATCTCCAGGATGTCGACTTTCTCCATCTTCGAATAGCGAGGCTCGTTGGTCTGAGATTTAAAAAAAAAAACTTATTTTTTTGCTTAGAAATTTATATAGCGCTGCCATTAGTGCCCTGTACAGTAGAACTTCGTTATAACGGACTCGGTTATATAGCGTATATTCGATTGTTACGTACCGTAATGTACGGTCCCGTGTGTTGCTCTACAGTATTGGATGGTATCGGATATAGCGCGACTCGGCGGATATTGCATACTAAATTTTACATATCCGCTAGGCACGTTATAACGAAGTTCTACTGTATTAGACTTTACCGTGGCTTTACTACGTTCGCCAGAAACAGTTATACTCAAGCTAAGCAACAATTTCGACGCCTTCAGTCAATGTGTGAACATACAAAATTCAATAACTACAGTAGAAACGCGAGTAAAAAAGACAAAGAAGAAAAAGAATCAGTCAGCAAAATATTTTCTAACGATTTGACTAAATATTTTGTTAAATGCCTTCAGGCATAATTCTGTTTATTTGTCGTCGACATGCATGTATATTTAAAACTTCTCAAGCAGTGTTTATTCTAGGCCTTCTCTCGGGGAGGATTTCCCCTCAAAGTTTTAAAATCCCCCAAAATTTTTTATATATTGGCTGGGGATGGAAATTTCCCCTCCAAAAGTGTGGAGACTCAGACCATGTCCCCCCAAAAAACATTTCAAATTCTCCCCAATGTCAAGGTGGCTAGAATAAACACTGTCCTCAAGATAACAGCCGAAATTCGCCCATTCGCACCGCGATCAACCTTACAAACCAAAAATATGTTGGCGCAACTACAGGGGGCACGTGGCCGCTTCTATTCTGACCGAAAAATATGCGCAAGTCCTTTTATTGGAAATTTGGGGGCGGTATGGGGTAGACAGCATGCTTGAAGAAAAACGCCAGCTGATTGATACGACAATTTTTGGCTGGTCGTGGAATTTTTTTAATCGAAATTTTTTTGTCCTCCCTATTCCGGAATTCTGGCTATACTCAATTTGACGAAAAATTTATTGTGATCTGTAAGTCTGGAATCAACTGGTAGTAATGAAATAACGTATATAGGCATAACAATTCCGGATTTCAAACGAGAGTTCTGAGTTCACGCATGATTATAGAATGGACTTAGCGTATATACTAGAATTGATGGCTATAACATTCACCCAGCCAGCTTAATAAGCTTAACGCGTCGGGTGGAAAAATAATGTGCTTTACTCTAACATTTGTATTTTTTCCTTCGAGAACCAGGATTTTCAGTTGATTCAGACATTCGTTCATTCTTTCTCGCCGCTTTTTCTCGATGAGCGGTTTCTTAATCTAAAACGTCAAAATTCAGAAAATAACTTTAAATGTCAACCACATGTCGTGTAGAAGCTTTGCTGCGCCCTAGTCGGAAACCCTGGCTACGCCAGTGTATCTAAGATGCAAGGGTCGATTGGTGGGGGAGGGGTTGACCATCGTCTCCGCCTGCCAAGGTCGACCTTTGGCGGAGGTCGAAAATTATTGGTTTTCTATAGCTGCCCCCCCCCCCCGAATCCACTAGCCGTTGAAAATCGTGAGACACCCACTGAGGTTTTTATAGCATCGATCGAATTTATTATAAAACTTGTTTTTGATGTCTATAAAACCTGTTGTAGGCCTATAATAAACCAGAGTAGTAGCAGACTTCTTTAGCGCCATTGTAGTAGTACATCTGCACCAGTCGATGGTCGCTTCAGTTAACCAGATATCTTAATGCGCGGCTCTTCCCTCGATCGCCCTACTATAGGCCTTCTGCAAGATATTCATCAGGACTTTCATTTAGGCCTAGTTGATGTCCCTCGTTCTCGTACAGTCAGTGGCGTTAGTGTGTAGTTTGAAATGGCTGGGACTGTTCTATATTTCGAGCCCTGTAGATCGAAATTGAGAAAGATATTATTGATTATTCTTGCAAACTTTAAAGCAATGAAGATGGAACAAGAGGAAAATGTGGATTTTGTCTGAGAATTTCTTCAAATCGATTAGATTTTTACATATCTAGGGCCTATATACCTTCTATTCAACAGGCCTTCAATAGGCTTCTCTCCCAATACCATCAAATACGGTATAGCGCATACTTTATAACTTTATTTAAACCGTTCCAGCGATTTTTATTTGTAATAAATTAATATAGTAATCAGTAGTAGTAAATGTAGTAAACCCTGGCTACGCCATGCACTTCCCAGCGCCAGGGTTCCGTAATGGGGGGTCACACCGGCAATTTCGAGTAAAAAGACTACCAGCAAAAGGGAGTTCTCCACAACTACCTCTAATTAATCCCTACATCGAAAAATTTCTCCATGGTTTTACACAAATCCCACTACTAGCAAGAATAGGGTCTGCCCCGTTCCCCCACACCCAGTGCACCCCCACCCCACCCGCCGTGACTACGTCAATGGGTCTCCCTATAAACAGTTCGAACATATTTCCTATATATACATACGAAATATATAACGCACATATATATATATGCGAAATATATAACTCATTAAAAAGAGTATAATATAACGCGCATATATACTGTATATATACAGTATATATAATTATACACACATATATATTATATATACAGCATATATATATATGAAATTCTTTCCAATATAATAGCTTATATGAAATATATAATGCATATATATATATATATGCGAAATATATCATCATCATCATCACACTCCATGGTCCATAAGGACCGTCGGAGACAACGGTGTAGAAGTGCTCATCCATGGTCCTTTCCTTTCTCTGGCCATGTGTATCGCCTTTTGGGTGTCAAGTCCAGTCCATTCAAGAATGTCATCGATCCATCTTCTCTTTGGTCTTCCTCTTTTTCTCATACCATTTGAAATATATAACGCATTAATAAGAGTAATATAACGCGCATATATACTGTATATATACAGTATATATATATATATACACACACACATATATATATATATATACAGTATATATATATGAAATTCTTTCCAATGTGATAGCTATTCGTCGCGCCCTTACCTTGCGAAGTTGTGCAGCGGATGAGGAAGACATTATGACCAACAATTGTCCACCGTCAAAACTTTCAGAAGAAGAAACCGAAATTTATTTTAAAAGACAGCGTAGAAAAATATCGTGAGAATCTCTTTCTATTTTGCCACCAGAGAGTACAGATGACGACGACGGAAGGGGACAAACGGCGCAGTAACCGATGGCATCCGGGTGGAAAACCGAACTCCTCCCCCATCCGCCCAAGGTGACCATCGTCGTCCCGTCCTGTCCTGTCGCCTGCCCCCGTCGCCGCTTATTTAAGTCCCGTCGTCTGCCCCGTCGACCGTGACGGCGGCGCACGTCTCGCGCGGGCGCGGCGCGGGTCCGGGTGCGACCGGGACGTCGCCTCGGTCACGCTCCGGGTGACACGCCGTCGCCGCCGCCGCCGCCGCCTCCTCCTCCTCACGTCCCTCCTTTCCCCATCCCCTCCTCTCCCCCGCCGGTTGAGATTTTGCGATTGTTACTATGATTTTTCCAAATCAAAAGGCGCCGAATCGCTAAGATAATTATCAAATGCGTGAAATGTTCTAATACGTTGGCATTAGAATTGCTGCATAATTATAGTTGCACTGTTTTCGATTAATGTTATTTTATTTATTTTTATTGAACTCTGTAATGTGCCCTTGCTTCCTTCTAACATTTTGGTAATATGGCGCACAAAAAATTATCAGCTTAATGATGATGATGATGATGATACTAATAATAATAATAATAATAATAATAATAATAATAATAATAATAATTTACATGTAATATTAACAATAATGATAATAGGGCTAACGTAATTTCAAGTGGTCTAGGAGTCTAAGCTAGCCTATATGAAGTCAGCTGCAATTACATTAACATTTAATAACCCATGCTATTATTATTATTATTATTATTATTATTATTATTAATGAATTATTAATGAATTGTGGGTGTCGATGGGTAAACCGAGGCATGGGGCTGTTTTTCATAAAATGAGAAGTGCTAAGGCAGAGTATAAGTCTGCTATAAAGCAGAAAGAGAGGGACAATAAAAATTATTTTAGTGATACATTGAATGATGCCCTCATGCAAAAAGATTTTACTACCTTTTGGAAGTCCTGGAAAAATAAATTTGGGGGAAGGAGTAATAGTTGTGCTAAAACTGTGGATGGGTCCTGTACCGAACCTGAAATTGCCAATGCATTTGCAGATTTCTTTCGATCTGCCTGCACACCCAATGACAGTAGTTGGCACGATAATCTCAAACTGCAGTTTGAGGGCTGTTACTCAGGCTATAGGAGTCAGAGTATAGAGTGTCCTGTGATCTCAATTGAAGAAGTGGGCATAGCAGTTAGTAAAATTAAGCTGGGCAAAGCAGCCGGGCTCGACAGGATAACTATAGAACATTTACTGTATGCACACCCAATTGTATTATCTTGTATAACTCATTTGTTTAATCTAATGTTGAAAGCAGGATATGTGCCAGAAGGTTTTGGTAATGGTATCATGATCCCTCTGCTAAAAAATTGCACAGCAGACCCTACAAGGTGTGACAATTATAGGGGCATAACCCTGAGTCCAGTAGTCTCTAAGATCTTTGAGCATGTATTACTGGGGAAATTTGGGGTTTTTTTGGGGAGCTCTGACCTGCAGTTTGGGTTCAAAACTGGGGTAGGTTGCTCAGATGCCTTATACACATTGAGGGGGGTAATAAGTTATCTCAATAGAAATTCATGCACAGCTGTCATTTCTGCTCTTGACATTTCGAAAGCTTTTGACAAAATTAGTCACTATGGGCTGTTTTTGAAGCTGATACAAAGGAAAACCCCTTGGTATTTCATTGAAGTTTTACTCAATTGGTATTCCAAATGTAATGTTATGGTTAGATGGGGTAATGCCTTATCAGAATCTTTTACTGTAGTGGCTGGGGTACGACAAGGAGGGGTTCTTTCGCCTTTGTTATTTGCTGTTTATATTGATGATGTAATTTTAAAGTTGCAAAATTCTGGATATGGCTGCTATATCAATGATTTGTTTGTTGGATGTTTATTGTATGCTGATGATATCTTATTGGTGTCACACTCTATATCCGGCATGCAGCACATGCTGGATATTTGCACCAATGACTTTGTGGATTTGGATTTGAAATTTAATGTAAAGAAATCTATGGTGATGAGGGTTGGGACACGTTGTAATATCGCATGTGCTGTATTGGTCCTGGATGGTGTTGCCTTGCCATTTGTGGAGGAAATTAGGTATCTCGGGGTGACACTGAAAAGGGCAGGCACTTCGGGTTATCTATTTCGGAAGCTAAATTAAAATTTTTCCGCACGTTTAATTGCTTGTATAGTCGCAGCAGAGCTGCCTTCCAGAATTAATATGCGTTAACCTGGTAAAGAGCTATTGTCTACCTATTGTATTGTATGGTATGGAAGCCACATTTCCAAACAAAAGTATTCTTAATGCTCTTGACAGACTGATTCAGTAGTTGTGTGCAAAATTTTTAAAACATGTGAGGCAGATAATGTCGAGTATATCAGAGTCCTGACAGGTTTGGATAGTATGCATGCTATTGTAGAGAAGCGACAAGCATCCTTTGTTAATAGATATGAGAAGAAGCCACTGTACTTTGCTCAGTGCATTACTAGAATTTGTCTGAGGGCAGAGGCTGTACTGTGTAAAGTTTGTTCTTAGTTTATTTGTTTATTATTAGGTTTATTTTATTATTATTATTATTTTATTATTATTATTATTATTTAGTTTTGTTCAGTTGATTTGTGTTTTCCTTGGTTGTGTACTACTGGTTGTGTACTACTTTTTTATGCTGTGCTTGTCACGAATAAAGATGATTATTATTATTATTATTATTATTATTATTATTATTATTATTAGGCCTATTATTATTATTATTATTATGCATTACGCTAAGCACGGTTGCTCCACGTATCTTTTACATTCCGTTCCATCCATGAAGTTGACCGTTTTACAGCGAGGGACAATAGGGGCAAATACGACCCATGTACTGGCATGAGTATTTTTTGCACAGGTCATGTCCTCATGGCTGTGGACACGGGTGGTTTTTGGTTATAAAATTAATGCACTCATGTCAAATTCCCAGCAAAGGAGAATTATTAAGACATAGCCGTTTTTCTGACCAGGTTGGCGCCCACTGCGAGGGACAGTTTTTTTTCTACAACGTGGAAATAAATTTTCAAATGATCTTGAGATATTGTTTTGTTTCTCTGTCTCTGAATCTATTTTGTCCCTGTCTGTCCGTTTCTCTCTATCTGTCTGCGCGTGTTTTTCTGTGTCTGTCTGTTTGTCTGTCTCTGTATTTCTGTCTCACTTTCTCTCTATGTCTGTTTGTCTGTGTCATTGTCTCTGTCTTTGCCTGTCTGTCTGTCTGTCTGTCTGTCTGTCTGTCTGTCTGTCTGTCTGTCTGTCTGTCTGTCTGTCTGTCTGTCTGTCTGTCTGTCTGTCTGTCTGTCTGTCTGTCTGTCTGTCTGTCTGTCTGTCTGTCTGTCTCGCCATTTCTGCATTCAGAGACTCAATTAAAAAGCAAACAGCCTTCCCATTGACGGTGGACAATCGTCTCACTCTTTCACCCTCTTTCACTCTTTCGTTCTCTTTCCTCGCGTCCATCGTTTGCACCGGAAGCTCAGCAAGTCAACGACAGACTCGACAGTTCATCTCTTATATCGAGAAGGAGGAGGAGAAGAAGGAGGAGGAGGAGGAGGAGAAAAGTACGAGGTGCCAGGTACAGCGTCGGAGACACTTTGAAAAAATACTCCGTTTCAATTGCACCGTTGTTCACGAATTCGCGACAAATGGAGGCGCGGGGGAGGGTAAGGGAAGGTGAGGAGTGGGTGGCGGAGAGGGTGGGGGGGTGGGGACCTTTGGGTTTTTGTCTCTTTGTATTGAAACTTTCGCCGACCAACTTTGAACCGAGAGAGAGAGAGAGAGAGAGAGAGAGAGAGAAAGAAAAAAAGTGAAATAACAAATAAAACGCAAAACTTTCTTGCAACTCGGACGACGACGGCGATGATGATGATGAATCCTCTTAATTAACCAATGTATCCATACAGGCCTAGACCTACTCCGTCTGTCTCTCTGTCTCTGTCTCTGTCTCTGTCTCTGTCTCTGTCTCTCTGTCTCTCTCTCTCTCTCTCTCTCTCTCTCTCTCTCTCTCCATCTCACTATTCCTGTCTTTCTGTCTTCTGTTTGTCTGTCTGTCTCTGCCTCTCTCTAGCTGTCTGTCTGTCTCTGTCGTTCTTTCTCTGTCTCTGTCTGTCTGTCTGTCTGTCTGTCTGTCTCTCTCTCTCTTTTCTCTGCCCACACATGCCGGGGTAATGCCGGTAGAGGAATCGGATGGTGCTTTTTGTTAAAAAGAAAAGGCAAATTTTATCTGCGAGCTTTGCCCGGGTCTTGCGGTCCTCTGTTTATAACGTTTGCGTAACGGTTACAGGCGATTTGGTCTTTATTTGCCGAGTCTTTTTGTCTCTTCGATTGACACAATGGAGACGGCGACCGATTGTGCCATCTTCTGAGAGAGAGAGAGAGAGAGAGAGAGAGAGAGAGAGAGAGAGAGAGAGAGAGAGAGAGCAGACGATCGTCTGGGAAAACTCCGCCCCCACCGAACGACGGTTTTTGATTGGTCGAAGGTGATGCCTCGGTAGAGGGTCGCTTAGTCCTCACGTCGCCATGACGACGAGTGATTTTTTTATCTCTCCCTCCCTCCCTCTCTCTCTCTCTCGCTTACGGTCGTCTGCTATTATTTTATAACTCACAGCTGTCAATCAACAATAGAGATATTTGCTCTTCTCCCCTTACCCCTCCCACTCCCCACCTACACTCAGAAATCGAGGTCAGGGACGAAGCCAGGAATTTGATTTGGGGGTATAATGCGATCTGGGGAGGTATAAATCTTTAAAAACTTTGAAAATCGTAAAAACACATTAAAAACTTTAAGGTCGCCAGATTTTTTTTTTTTGGGGGGGGGTATGTATACCGATCTACCCCTCCCCGTCCCTGATCGAAGTATTTTGTTCTAAACAAGATTCTCGTCTTGTTGGAAAGATTTCTAGACAGGCACACGCAATCCAAACGATTTCTCATTTCGTGATTCTAAAATCGCCGGCGTCAACCAGGGGCTACAGGCCCCGGGGCAAGCAGGGTCTATATGGGGAGGGGAGGGGGCTAGGGAAGGGGTAGGGGTATGGGCGGAGGAAGGGTGACGGTTCCAGTTTGCACGTGCATGCGCGCTCGTCGGCAGAAGAGATTTTCTTCAGCGAGAGAGAGAGAGAGAGAGAGAGAGAGAGAGAGAGAGAGAGAGAGAGAGAGAGAGAGAGAGAGAGAGAGAGAGAGAGAGAGATAGAGAGAATACTAAGATGCCGTTCTTAAGGGGACGATCGCCGTCTAACGCACTTGGCACAATGCATCGACACGTGCCCGCGCTTTAGTCACCCCCACCCCCCCCCCCCCCCCTCCTCCACTCCACCCCCGCCCCACACTCTTCACCCGAAATAGACGATCGCCGTGGGAAAACTCCGCCTCCTCTCTGTCTGTCTCTGTCTGTCTGTCTGTCTGTCTGTCTGTCTGTCTGTCTGTCTGTTTGCTTATCTTCCTTCCTTTTCCCTTTCCCTTTCTCTTTCTCTTTCTCTTCTCTCTCTCTCTCTCTCTCTCTCTCTCTCTCTCTCTCTCTATGACGGCGAAGCACTCTACACGGCGAAAACGAAGGCGGTGGCGGTCAATCTGGTTGTGTAAACGAGTCGATGTGACTGATTTTGACGTGGAATGAGTTTGGAGTGGGGGGAGGGGGCGGAGAAGGGGGTGGGAGAGGCAGTGAATATTACGAAGATCGCACGCTGTTACGAACATTTTGTCACCAGAGATGTTGTCATCTTCCGCGGCGGGGAGAAGCCGGGGGCCTGGGGATGGGGATGGGGCTGCGGCTAGGGTCACTAGGGTGGGGCCAAGGTTAGACGGGGCAAATATTAGATTGTGCGGTATGGTGGAGGTTAGGAATGGGCGATTTTTTCCCCTGCTGAGTCAGCGAATTACTTGGCGAGGCAGCGCAAGCAAGGCATTTCCAATATTATTAACAACTTTAGTTATCATAGATACAATTATATATTAATTATTATAATTATCGGATTTCCATTCTTCTGTTCTTTGCGAATAAATGACATCGGCGAATTATATTATTGTCGTCGATGATGATGATGATGATGATGATGATGATGATGATGATGATGATGATGATGATGAGGATGATGATGATGATGATGATGATGATGATGATGATGATGATGATGATGATGATGATGAGGATCAGGATGATGATGATGAAGATGAAGAAGAAGATGATGATGATGCTAATAGAAACGAATAAAAATTATGTCGGTTTGCAGTTTATCCCAAATAGCATAGAAAAGTCAGGGGAAGATGGAGATGCGGAGGAGGAGGCTGTGAAAGTGTCCTTTGACATATCTTAAGTAAACCTGACATGAAGGGTCGCTTCATGTCGCCGATAATCCACCGATGAAACTAACACGACAGAAAATGTCGGTTTCCTCCTTTTCAGACAAAATTATTTGTTATTTCAAATGCGTCGGCGGCGCCTACACACACATACACACACACACACACACACGTCGATCATCAAATCCCGTGTTGTATACTGTATCTGTTATGTTCTCTTGAAGGAATAAGACTATTCACCCACTCCCACCTCCCTCCTCCCGCCCCCGATCTCCACCCTCTTAAATCCCACCAGTTGCCCTCTGCGTTTTTTCAGTCCGGAATCAATAGACATGCTTATTGATGTTTTCGGCTGATCTTTTCAGCCTATCTTTTCAGCCGTAAACACAGCCGCCTTCCCATCTAGAATCGACGCGCGGACTTAATTTATACTGCGCTTTTATCGGCAAAAGCTCGGTCCGTCCTGAGGCAGATATATATATATATATATATATATATATATATATACTGTATATATGCCTATATATAAGTATATATATATATATATATATATATATATATATATATATATGCGAACGGCGCCAAAGGTATTAACGCAGAGGCTTACTTGGTGTCGTTCGACATAATTGGGCTTGAAAACGCCGTCTTTTGCCGCTAAAGGTGTCTGTCTTCTGTGAGAGCTTGTAGTACAGGATTCAAGGTATCCCAAGTTCCTAGGGTGGGGGTGGGGAGTGGGGATGGTGGCCAATGTATACAAAATAACATTCACGAGTCATCGATGAAGATAGGTTCAAGGTATCGTGTTGTTAATTTAAGCAGACAAACAGAAGCTGTTGAGTGACAGTGGTTTTCAACACAGGAGAAATTCTACTAAACTAGCTAAAAATCTATTATTATTATTATTATTATTATTATTATTATTATTATTATCAATGTACAAAGTACATTGCAGTAAGTTTGTGTGCGATATTCAGTATTCAATAAAACATGATAGAAAAAGTCTCTTTATACAAGAGACTAGATTTCGCAGTAAGCGTTATACGAGCCTTTCTGTAAACCGTAATGTAATTGAAAGAAGTCAATTTATGTAGCACACAGGGGAAGACTCCTGCAGTTACGCAAAAGACCACTTGTGAATATTTATTTAAAATTTTAAAGAATCTAATTCTGTTTAAAGCAAACCTTTTACCCGTTTGGAAATAACAAACAATAAACAATGGTAGGCCTTTAGTTCAGGCCGGGCCTTGCTTTTCAAATAATTCAACGCGCGATTAGCTTACAGCAAATTAGATTTTTAATCTCAATATGTGATTGACAGACAGCGCTGATAAATAAATAATGTCGACATTCAGCCTCAGTCTTTTCTCTCTACAAACGTCGGGTGACAGCACCCCGCTGTGAGAGATACATTTACGAGTGAAGAAGTGTCGACTTCCAATAGACTTCTTCGTGTATATACAGTTATACACGACACTTCTCTCGAAACCATGCTTCACTTTTTAAAAATCCAGCCTGAACTCGGATGAACCTGTAACCAAATGCTGCAGTTAAGTTGTCGCAAGCGGCGATGGTTAATGGCTTAATGGTACAGCGGTTTGCAAAAGTCTCGAACCACCTGCCAAGTTTTTCTTTCTTTCTATATCTATCTTTGATTCGTTCAGTGTTTATTCTAGGCCTTCTCTGGGGGGAATTCCCCCTAAGTAGTTTGAAATCCCCCAATTTTTGACATTTTGGCAAGTAGCATGAGTAGCCCCAATATCTGTTCCCCAACAAAAAAAAATTTAAACTCCCCCAATGTCTAGGTGGCTAGAACAAACACTTGATTCTGTAATGACACTGTACAAATGGTGATAAGATGAGCACGGTGGCTCGAAATAAATGCTTGCAGTTGAGTACATCATCTCTAAGGTTGCGTTCAGAAAATTGCCGCGACAGTTGAAGACCCCAGACTTTTCCATATCTATGATGGTTGGGTCAGAAAATAAGTCATAGTTTAAGAAACTGTAATGTATTACTGTGGGTTGGGTTGGGTCAAGTAACCCTATTGCTCTTGGATGTTGGGTTGGGTCTGAATCAAGTTAAATAAGACACAAAAGGAGATGAATCAAGATGGGTTGTGCTGGGTTTTAGCGAATGGACTGGCCTCCATATAAGGAAAAACCGCAAATTTGTTGGGCGGTTCCAGATTTTTGCACGCCACTGTATATATATATATATCATGAAGGTGTTTATATATATATATATATATATATATATATATATGATAGATAATAATATATGAATATATATATATATATATATATATATATATATATATATCCTGAAGGTGTTGTCTCGCTAATGAAGAAGCGAACATCTCATTGTCGTGGTGGATTGGACAATATTTAGCCAACGGCAGTGTCAAATTCGAAACACTATAGCGCTATATAAAACCGTTAAATTAAGACACAACAGGAGATTAATGCAAGGAAGAAGGCGACGAGAAACCTTAGAAAGCGCCAAATATCTTACAAATGTCATCGAAGTCACCGCCATACCGCCATACTCTAACAGTCTAAACTTTGAAACTCTTAAAAGCACATTAGAAATTTTAAGGTAGCCCGATTTTTTTTTTGGGGGGTATGTATACCGATATACCCCCTCCCCCGTCCCTACGCCGCTGAATCCAAACAATATGTAAGGAGCCTAGTATTAACTGTGAGATATACTAAGCGATAATTTTAGAAATGTTTAGTCATGTATGGGCAACATTAATGACGCTCTTTTACTAGCCCAGGTTTAATTTAGTTCCATGTATTTTATTTATTAGTGTACACTGTACATAAGATTAAGAATAATCAGCTACTACTGTAGGCCTACTACCTACCAAAGCGCTATATAAATTTACGAGATTTCTTTACATATCTATATCGATTGGTCTTCTGAGACTGTCAGACTGAGTCATCTGACGAAGACTAAACTTTGAAATTCTAACTTTTATGAACTTTATTTCCTCTTGAACCTTATTTAAAATTTACAAAAAAAAGTCTTCAAACTTCACAATAGTTACTATGGTAACAACTTCCCGTTGCTAAGTGACAGATCGTTCCGCTGTCATCCGTCATGATGGCATTGACCCTTAAACTTAAAGAGGGTTTCCCTTCCCCCACATTCTGCATTTGCACTTAAGGTGTCGCTCAAGCAAACCCCGAAGTTCAGTACTGCCCCTTCTCACCCCACCCCACCCCCATCACCACACAACCCCATACTGTCCTGGCAGTGAAAGTGGGTAGGAAGAACCTGGTTTGGTCTTTTTATTCCGTGGCGCCACGGTCAGAGAGAGAGAGAGAGAGAGAGAGAGAGAGAGAGAGAGAGAGAGAGAGAGAGAGAGAGAGTACTTACCTGTGCTCACCTGTCCGCCGACAGTAGCGTTTCGACCTTCGACCATTGTGAGTAAGTAATTAAGTAGCGTTGTCGGCAGAATTTTAAACGGCGCCGCCGTAGAAGACATGCTTTCAATTTCAAGACCCCCAACCCCCCCCCAACCCCAACCCCCGACCCCGACCCGACCCCAAAACAGGGGCCACATCAAGACGAAGAACCATACCCGGCGCCGGTTCTGACCTCTGACCTTCGACCTCTGACCCGAACCGCGTCTTCGCAGGCACATCGGATCGGCTGCCGTTCGCTCCGACGGACTGACCCCCCCCTCCCGACCTCTCGACGGAGACTGCATGGGGAGGGGTGGAAGGGAGGTCAATTAGCGACGATACGGAGGGTCTAGACGGATGCATGGCGGCGTCCAAGTCATTTCCTCCCTCTCCGGACACATACTTAGTCCGTGACTTACCCGTAGTCGCCGCCGTCGCCGGCGCCACGGTCGAAAATGATTTATTTCCCTCCTACCCCTTTACCCCCACCCGATGAACAGTCGTGTGATTGATCCGGCCTTCTCCTACCCTTCTTCTTCTACCTCTTCTTCTTCTTCTTCTTCTTCTTCTTCTTCTTCTTCTTCTTCTTCTTCTTCTTCTCATCCTCCTTCTTCTTCTCCTTCTCCTTCTTCAAAAATTCCATTTGTCTTGTCACTATTGTTACCACTAAGATTTTTGCGGTGTTCCAGCTCTAACCAAAACTTCTTCGTTGTTCTTCGCCGTATCTTTCCCATCCGATTCTCAGCATCCTTCTAAGAAACCACATTTCAGTTGCCGCGAGTTTTGACCCCCCACCCCCATTCCCCAAAGATTTTGGACACTGTCCAAGTCTCGCAACCATGTATATAGCTGCAGTATTGGCCACACATAATTATATACAAGATTTCAGCGCATTTATATTCTAGTTGGCATTGTTCATTGTTATGTTATTGCCAAGTCAGTGTTTAGCGAACTTACTGTACGATGTTTACTCATTTCATGAAAAACGGGGTTTTTTACGAGAGTTTAATTAGACATTTTTGCGTACGGCTCTGCGGGTCCCTCAATCGATGGCCGAGACTTTCTACGACTTTCACTGGAGACCGTATTTTTGCGCCATCCAAGGGACGCCCTCGGCATTATGATAGATAGTGGCGCCATAGAAGTTGACTGATCGACAGACGGTAGAAGGATTTATGCTTAAGTGGTTGGCATGATTGACACAGCGATTTTTAAAAAAATATAATTGACCCCGTGCGACGAGAGCCATTCGTAAACTTCAGCCTTCAATTTGCAAAAAATTCAAGCGGTCGAAAACTGCGCGTAATAAATAATTTGTCACGTGGCTTTACTGTATCATTGCGCCCACGCTATTGTCTTCGAAAGCTGCTATAGGCCTAGCAGTGGCGGCTCCGCCGGGGGGGCCAGGGGGGCCCGTGCCCCCCTATTGAGAGCCTGGCCCCCCAGTGGCCCCCCAGTTGGGACCCCATGCTCAATGCTACATACATTAAACAACAAATGGTTGGCCCCCCATGATTAGAAGTTGCCACCCCAACGCCCCCCCCCACTTGCCAAATCCTAGAGCCGCCACTGCATTACGTGACTAACTGATTCCCTAACGATATCAGATTAGGCTCTTGCATAATCAGAGTAGATTGCATTACTAACTTTAGCGCCTATTTTATTCATGAAAGACGATGTCAGTGTTACTATATTGAAAGACTTATACTGTAGGCCCATATACAATTATACATATGCTGTATATATGTACAATGGAACTTCGTTATAACGGATTCGGTTATAACGCAGGCCTATATTCGGCATAACGTACCGCAATGTATAAGGTCTCGTGTGATGCGCTACCGTATTGGATGAAATTGGATAGAACGTAAGCTTAGACCACCTATATAGGATATAAATCATATAACGTTCTAAATTTTACAGCTGCGCTAATTGCGTAATAGCGAAGTACTACTGTATATACTGTATATATTATTATATGTAGGGCCTACTGTATATACTGTATGTAACTAACTAACTATATATATATATATATATATATATATATATATATATATATATATATATATATATATATATAAACACACACATAGGCCTAATATAATAACACGGGCATCTCTAACATTGGTTTTGTAACAATTTTGGGGGTGAAAAACTGACCGATTTGTTCTAAATTCTAAACTGGTCTATAGACTTAACGCTGGTGGTTGGCAGGTGGCTTGGTTTTTGCGATGACGTTGAATCTTTGCTTTGACGATTGGCAGGTGTTGCATGCACGTGTGTTTCTTATGGATACGAGCGCCTTTAGCCATCTCTTATACAGCATCGAAGCGCTAAGTAGCAACATAATGGGGTTATAATATAGCGAGCAACTGTTTATCTATCTCTAGATTACCGCAAGGCGGCGCTTTGTGCTTTATTCGGCCGAGCTATAGCATAGGCTACGGAACCCCGGGTTCGATTCCGGGGTGGTGGAATGAATCGCGTCTTGGATTCCCCAACCGGGATTTAAGGGACATGGGGGAAGACGGGGTAATACACCGTTCTCCACTACTCAAGATCCCTCTGTGATAGCGAAAAAATTGCAATTTCACGCAGTGGCGTACCTAGGGTACGGCAGGCGGGGGAGAGATGCTGTGGGCGCCACTTGAAGGGGTGCGAGAAAACTATGCGATCTTGCTCTCTACTCGGCGTAGAAAGAGAAGAAACTGAGAAAACTGACTTTGAGAGGCACATCATCATTGGCGTAGCTAGAAAAAAATCCCGACCGGTGCAAACCCGCGCGGCCTTTTCCCTTCTTTTCTTTTCTTCGCCCTTTCTCTCTCTCTCCTTCTCCCTTCCCCTCCTCCCCTTTTAAATCGGGGTCCGGGAGTATAACCCGACAAGCAAAAAAAGGTCGTAGCCGCTGAATATGCCTCCCCTTGTACATTTTGCCGCCACCTTCGCCAAAACTCCTCAACGACCCTACAAACAAGCAAAACAGGTCGCTTGCAAAATTTGCCGAGAATGGTATTGGCAGACGTGTGAATGGCTAGCACTTTTGACAGGCAAGTGAAGAGGCCCTAGTAATCAAGTTTTTTTCAAAAATTAGGGCACTAGCTCTTGTAGATCAAAAGTGCTTGGCATTCAGAATTTTGCCTGTGGTATTCTCTAATGCGCAAATTGGACATTTTTAATACGAATGTCAGAAGAATGGATATTTTGCCCTATTCGAACGACCAGCAGTGACACGTCGGAAAACCATCCCTCTCCAACTGAAACACTGAAACCAATGCCAATCGGATCCTGAACTAGGAACATGTTGCTATTGTGTTTGTGTGTCATCGTAGCAGACACAGCGGGGATCTTCTGCTCCGAACTTGAGATAGTAGGGGCTGGCAGCCTTCTTTATCAGCGCATTCCATTGGGTCATGCCAGATGCTATGCGATAACGACGACACTAAACGCAGTACAGCTTGAGCCGGCCCGACTGGAGAAGCCAGTTTGGCGCGAAAATTTGTAACCAACCAGTTACAGTCCTGTAGAACCTAAAATACCAGGTTCACCCCAACCCCCTCCCCACCCTCACCCCACCACCAATAGAAATCTCATCGGATTTACACGATTTGCACAAGTTGTCCTGGGCGGTTTGCACCAATGTAGCTACGCCACTGCACATCATAAACCAGTTTGCATCAGGAAAAGCAAGAAAAGTGTATCTGTAGTTTTAATCTTGTGCCAATAAAAGGTCATGATTTGCTACTTAAAGATTTGTCAACCTGCAAATTTAATTTTCCGAGCCCCTCTGCCATGGGCGTCAGATACCCTAGATACGCCCCTGATTTCAGGCTTTAAATTTGGTATAATCGTTGGCGCAGATGTTCCATCGAATGTGTCATGGGAATTCTTTCGTCGCTCACCTCTCCCCTACCCCAGTCCCTATAATAATCGACTCCTCATCGCGACCAACCGTGACCTTTCGAAGGTTAAACGCCGACCTTTCGAAGGTCAATCGTCGACACATTCGTCGGCGAATCGCTGGCATAAACTCCGGCAAATCGTTTAACGAAAAGAGTTCCCACGATTTATCCAACCAAAACCACGATCTACCCACAGAGCTCTATAGAGAGATTCCCATCTCTAAAAGAACGCGCGAATTAGCAGGACTTCGCGATATCTGCCTGGCCCTCGGGGAGCCCCGGGGGCACGCGAAGGACGGACGGAGGACGGGCGGGGAGAGGCGCTGGGACACGCTTCGCCGGCCGCGGACAAACGGTCCGTTGTAAGCGCGCCTCCGAAGAATAACATGGCTGCGACTGGAGACGCGGTAATTGCAGTAAGCTCCGTCCTGCATGTGTATACGTGCTCTCGGAGAAGCGTCTTTTTTACGGTGCGCTGTGTAGGTCGACCTTCTTTTTTTACGGTGCGCTGTGTAGGAGGTCGACCCTGCGCACCGATTGTTCAGTTTTCCTGAAGATGGCAGAAATCGTCGACGACGTTTCCTCGAGCTTCGTTTTGTCTTCTGACTTCTGAGGGATGGAGGAGCATCGGGTCTGAAAAGAATTATTCGTCTTTGATCTTTGACGGCAGAGTACGTCTAATGCCAGTTCAAAGGCATGCTTATTCTGCGTCGGTCGTCCTCTGTCTAAATTTACCCCTCATTGGCGCAGTCTCACACAGGACAGATCCCACTGAACCACTCTAAACCCTGTTATTATTATTATTATTATTATTATTATTATTATTATTATTATTATTATTATTATTATTATTATTATTATCATCATCATCATCATCATCATCATCATCATCATCATGGTATTAGCCGATTCATAAATTTTCGGCTTTTACACGTCATGATAAATTAGCCAAACAAAATGTTGAGGTGGACTCGAGGGTGCGCGCCATGTGTCCATTCTCTGCATCCGCCTATCTCTCTCTCTCTCTCTCTCTCTCTCTCTCTCTCTCTCTCTCTCTCTCTCTCTCTCTCTCTATCTATATATATATATATATATATATATATATATATATATATATATATATATATATATATATATAAGCGTTGACAATTTTGTCTGCAGCGAAACGGTGCGGTGAATTGCAGGGAAATTTTTCTCTCCCCGACGCCCACACCTTGTCCACGGCCGCATTGCTAACTCATTGACATGAGACGATTCTGTAAATGTCAGCACCTGCAGCAGCATATGCATCATCTGCATCATCATCATCATCATCAGCAGCAGCAGCAGTAAAATAGGAAAAATACCCGTGTACGGTGTATGACGTCGGTGGCGACCGGGTTTCCACGCGTCCACTCCCTCCGCATCGCTCGAGCCTACAGCCAGTCACCGCCTCCTCCGCCAACGCCGCCTACACCGAAGGCTTCCCGAAGCGTCTCTGCCCGATCGACCCGACCGCCTGCGCCACCTGGCGACGGCTCCCCGCGTCCATCGATCCGTAATCCCTGTCCTCCGCTACACCCACTCGGGGAGTCGGGGACGCAGCCGGCCGCCTTGTTCGTCCTCGGCGTCGACCCACGCGAGCGGCGGCTGGTCATGTCCCTCGGATCCACCGGTCTTTCCTCCGTCTTTTCGGACGTTGCCAGACGTGGAATCCGGTGAATGGATCGAAGGATGTGGCGGCGATCCGTCGCGGTCGTCTTCTTTATCGTCGGAATCGACGCGTTTCGAGGGGAATCTCCTGGACATCAGACTCCGCTACAGCACCAGGGGCTAGTGGGTAAGCGATCCGGGGACCCGTGGTCACCGAGATTACTACAGTGCTGCTTTTGAAAGCGCTGTAGAAATTCACGCGGTTTTAGGTACTTACTTATTTTGCTCACATAATATTATGTTTGATATTCCTTCTGATTTCTAGTGTTAACAGGCTATTTCTTTGGTGTCTTCTTCAACGACATTGTGACGACGACGACGAAAATGATGATGATGATGATGATGATGATGATTATAACGCGTGTAATAGTGCTAAAAAGATGATACCACTATAGGTTTTGCACATAAATTACTTGCCTGGTAATGTAATAGTATGTAGTGATAGATAGACTGATAGTAATGTTCTTCCTCTTTCCCACTCCATAGCCCTGTTTTAAGTCATTGGCATTAGAGTATGCTTCAATCAGATTGAAGTAATCTATGTAATTGGTTGATGCAGTTGTAATGTGATGTAATTTAATGTACATGTTGATTTCATCAATTCTTAAATGCTGCATTTTTGCATGTAATTTTGCATAGCATGGTGGCTAGTTATTAGTAAATCCAAAGTGCATTGTGGTAAATGTGATAAATTACTAAGATGTCTGTGATTATAATGACTAGGTATTTTATTTTCCTGAATGATCATAGAGATTGATTTGATTTGACCTCTGAACTCAGTTTGAAACTAGCAAAATCCTCGTCTTCTTTGCAGGTTGTCGCTTCAGTAAGTTGATCTGCAGAGAAAATGAAGTCTGTGTTGACGGTTAGTTTTTCAAGATGACCTTCACCTTGTTATCACGTGAAAAGTTCAGAACGATTTTTGTGAGAGGGGAAAGAATAACTATAATTGTTTCATCTTGCGATACAAGTTAGTTAAACAAGTTAATGACAGCAAAAACTTCCCCCTTGCAATGCATCGGGTGGACCAATGGAGGGAGGAATCAGTCAGTGGGGACCAGGAATTCCCCCCCCCCTACCCTTCCCCTGCAGATACTGCACTGGTAAAGTCTCACGCCCAGCATCGGAGATGAACAGCCCTGCCCGGCTCCAAAAACATTAAGATCCTATTTGGTCGGACACTAGATGTTTAGCAGGTAATCTGTCAAATGACAAGAATCTACAATGTTTCTTTGTGTTGGTCTAAAGGAGTTTTTAAAGAGCTGCTATGTTTTGAGACGGCTGAATATTCCTTTAAACATAATGAATTTCTTTTTATCATGATTAATTGAATCAAAGTGGTTTAGACATACCAAGTCTATGTTCAGTGACTGAATGATCCTTGTTAAAATCTTTCCACATTTTTTTAGTCACACTTGAAGCAGGTTTCTTACACCTCAACTGTGACAGCCGTTGTCAGAGGCCCAGTGTGTGTATGTGCATATGTGTGTGTGTGTGTGTGTGTGTGTGTGTGTGTGTGTGTGTGTGTGTGTGTGTGTGTGTGTGTGTGTGTGTGTGTGAATACAAATAAGAAGAATACAGGAACAAACCTACTAGAGAACAACAGGGCAAAGAATGAGATTACACAGAAGACCATAATGTAAATGGATTGCCGGATGGAACATAGTGGTTCTCACATAGGACAGATCCTACTGAACCACTCTAAAGTCTAAACCCTCTTATTACTCTATTACAGTGGATCCCACTTAATCGCATACCGCTTAATTGCATAACCCGCATAATCGCATAACAACATAAAAACCCGAAACAGTGTTTTGTGCGTACAATTAATTATCAGACGTCCCCCGGCTATTCGCTTAGCCCAGTTAATTGCATAAGCAAGGCTTGCACGGCACCTATGCAATTAAGCGGGTTTCACTGTACTATTATATTTTTGGACAATCCGATCTTGATTAAGCTACTGGTATTCATAAACAGCAGTACATTTTAGATTGTGAAATTCGTGTGATTTGCCTTAGCATGTTGAAGTTGTTGCATTGTTTTCTCCTGTTATTTTGCAATAGTTTTTTGTCTTGTGTTAATGATTGAATTTTGTATTTTTTAATTTGCTTTTGTTTTGACTACTGTGTTTTATTGCTTTTATAACAGATTTTTGTTTGTTGTGACTTAGGAATTGTTGATCATTAAAAATGGACAAGTGTGATTCCATGCATTGTTGTTTTAACAGCAAAGATTTCTCAGTTTGTCTGAATATGCATCCATATGTCATTGAAACTCATATTTGGTATTTATTTTTTGCATCAGACTTTCTTTTTAATTTAATGTTTCAACTCTCTTCAGTTAAATATGTCTCAGAATTATGCTCAGTTGTAATTACAACATGTTTACCGGTATTATTTTTATATGTTGGTTTATTATTTTTATGTGTTGTTATTATTATTTTAGTATTTTATCTGCATTACTGTTTTAAGGCATTGATTTTGGATGATATGCAGGCACGATTTTAAGTTCGGTTTTGTAATCATTTTTATTATTTTATGCTCTTTAAAGTTTCACTTTAATTACAGTTGTAATTAATGTTTGTTATGAACTTATGTACAGTTATAATTAATGTTATGTAATGTCAGTTACTGTCAGTTACTGGATTAATTACAAGAACTCATTTAATATTATGACTCTTGCTTTATTTACTGAAAACATTTGGTCTTCATTTTACAAGTAGGTAAGTAAGCATGCCATGAGTCCATGACCTTGTATTTGAACAAATTTTTCATGTTTCTTTCCAGATGGCCTGTTTGGAAACTGTCAGAAGAAGTCTGTCCTACCAAAAGACACCCATGTATACAGGCTGAACAAGAAGGAACTGTTAGAGCTCGAACAGACGCTCTGGTATCTCGTCAAGAGCAACCGCTCCTGGCGCAGCAGTTTCGCTCAATGCATCCTCATCAACTCACTGATAGCATATCGTCACCACGCCAGACTCGACCTGGGGCCTTGCAGGCCGCTTGGGAGGAGGGCGTCTCAAGAAAAGGTTGCCGGGTTGTTTCCTTCGGAAGCGAGAAGCAGAGAGAAGTCTGACAATAGAGGGCTGCGAAATCAGGAAAAACAGATTTCCCATGGTATTGGCAAAAAGAGTGCATCTCGTCGTACGGCTGATCGGGACGTGCAGAGTTTTGACAGGTTCTTGAGTAACCTTTCACCAAACGAACTGGAGCATTTGAAAGAATTTGTGATCGAAGAAGAAAATGAGAGCGCTTATCCAGGTGAATTACAATGATAATAATAATAATAATAATAATATTAATAATAATAATAATAATGTGATTTTAAGCGCTATATAAATTCAAAAGATTTTACTTACTTACCATTTTAGTGACACTAATGATAAACTGTTGAGATATGATACTGAATGGGAAAGTGATGATCCTAGTAACAGCATAAGTACACCAGTATGGTCCTAAAGTATTTCTCCAGTAGAGTGAAATTCTACTTAATACATATCTGATGAGTATAGGTACTCAAATTTTGTAAGTAATTTTACAAAATCTGGTTGGTTCTTATACAATCGAGTGTGTCTTCGTGTTTCCTCAAGTACATTTCTTATTAAAGAAGGTAATATGAAACCTTTTATAATTTAAATACTTTTGACTGTACCCTGTATTTGAAGTGGATTTAGTTTTTCTTTTTTCATAATTTAGTCATAGGTCGTCCTGTTAAGAAGTCTCCACCGGTGGTGACTAAAGTTGTTGTTCATTACACTCCAGGAAATGATGAAAGCTCAGGTGAGAATTTTAAATATTTTGGTCTTGAGTCACCCCCAGAAGTTAATGCTTCTGTGAAAATTGAAAATATCTGAATATTTTTTAGTTGTGAAGACTTTGAATTTTTGCAGTTTTGAAGCACAACATGTATAGGGTGGTGCAAAAAATACCGAACTAGTAACATTTAGGTTTGCATTTAATATACTCCGGTTTTTTTGTGCCACCCTGTAGTATGTGCAAATGCAGCAGAATGTTAATTTTTGTTTCAGAAAGCAAAATCATAATACAGATTTCTCTAGAACATCTAGATGATTTATTAATTAGAGTTGCATTGGCTGAACACATTTTGTGGGAATTTTATGCTGAAGATATAATCTTCACTTTCAGAGTCGGCAAACGAAATTGAAAACGACAGCAAGGAATCAAAGGTCGGATCTTTCAACGACGAAGATTTGGCCACTGCGGAGCAAATGTTTCCCGACAATGAACAGAAGTGAGTGCAGATACCGAGACTTTCCAAATCTGTGGAGTTTCAAATATGTACTAGTTTTTTTTAAATTTTTGTTATTAAGAAACTGGTTAAACTGAAAAATGTTTCATCCAAAAACAGCAATCCAGTCAAATGTTTGCATCTGCTGCCTGGCAATACAATCCATCAGCCATTGATGCTTTGCACGGATGGCTTACTGTTTAATTTACTTGAATATTTATGGGTGTCCAGTATCTTAGCATTGACTGCAGTTTAATAGACCTCATCCTGTCTGAATTATGACAACTGAGGCATGAATTAACCCCTTAACTGGGGATCTCGGATATATCCGTCCATTTCATATTGAGTTACAGTTAAATACATGGTTAAGGGGTTAATTAATCATTTAATCTTTGTTTTCTGTTATATCTGTAGGATTCTGGAATCTACAGACAAAGAGAAAGATGAGATGGATTCTCATGTTGAAAACGCAGGACAGCAACAGACAGATATGTTGCCAAATCCTTTGCCATTGCAACATCTCCCGGCTCTGTCTAGTTCAGGTCCTCGACTGGGTGTGACAACGACGATGTCATTAGCAGGTCTTGTACGCTTTCGTGTAACCTGCTTTGAATTTTACTAGTAATGTAATCGAATGTTATTATTCATAAGGTGATCATATACATAGGGTATTCGCATACATTGTACAATGTACATATCCAAAGAAACATGCAATTCTTGACGAGATTAGTAAATGGGTAGTTGCTGCCTTTGGTGGCTGTGGTATTTGAGAGATGGATCAATGGAGGCAAAGAATCCGACCAGTGGAAGGAAGGGAAGAGGGAGAATTTCCAATTGTTTCATTGTGCTAGTAAATAAGCTAGCTAAATAAGTTAATGACAACATGAACCTTCCTCTTTGCTATGTGTAAAGCGGACCATTGGGGGGGGAGTTATTAAACAGTAACTGGGATATTCCTCCTCTCTCCACTGCAGACACCACACCTGTCTTTAGAGAGATTTAAGAAGGTGATTTGAGGACCTAAGGTAGTGGACTGGACTCAACATCCAGTGGCTCAGAAAGGAAGTGGAAAGATGATGATTTATGATGATGATGATGATGATGATGATGATGATGATGATGATTTCCAAATCCAGATTTGTAACTGATTTACCTTTACAGTCCATAAAGTACGTTGACTTACAACAATGAAGCGACTCTTATTAAAATGCACATACTCCAACCATGATGACTCATTGAATAAAATAACCCTGATTGACCCCCACCCCACCTTTTTGTCCATAGCTATTTCAGATTTAGACTAAGGCATAAGAATAGGCAGCTAGAGCGGTACTAATTCGAAAGCACTATATAAATTCACGAGATTTTTACTTACTTACTTATTTTATGTATGATCTTTGATGAGTTGTGACCTAACCAACAGATTGTCGCCTCGTTTTCTCTTTGTAGGCGCTCAAGGAAAATACACATCACAGCCAAAATACGAGCCAGTTGATATGGTGAGCAGAAAAATGTAATTTTGTTGTTGTTTGTTCTAAAATTATATCTTCTGCTTTGACAATTTGAAACTTTGTGTGCAAACTCCTGACCTGATACCAGTGGTGTAGCCAGGGTTCTGATATGGGGGGGGGCATTAACATATCCCACAAATGGTCCCACCCAGAATAGGGGCTACACCAGTGATTGCTATAGAAGTTTTATAAGTTTCTCGTTTTTTTCCGCTGACCTTTGAACCTCAAGGCGAGTACTGGAGGTCGAACCCGTCAGTACCTGATTACAATGTACTTCCTGTGCGGAATGGTGGGAGTGTTAATCGCCACCGCTATGGTCGTATACTTGTTGCGTCGCCACGCTCGGCTCAAAGACAAGATCTCCAGGTGGGCTGGAAGCAAAGGTGAAAACAAGTCAACAAGCGAGTACCAGGTTAGAACAGGTCTTTTTCTGCACACCTGTGCGCCAATTGAGTCGTTTGATTGCGGGTTTTGCACTCAATCAACCTCTCAGATTGTGTGCACAGCTTGTGTTTTGGATTATTATTATTATTATTATTATTATTATTATTATTATTATTATTATTATTATTATTATTAAACTGACAATTTCTTTTGTGCCATTTTACCAAATGCCAGGAGTGAGGGCTCATTACAGTGTTACAGTATCCAGCTATAAAAATAATGTAAATAACAGTAGTCATATGTGAGCAATAATAAATGAAAAACAGTCTACTGTATTTTTGATGATTTCAGCTGTTTTTTGGATGATTTCACCTGCATTTTTGATGGTTTTGACTGTATTTTTTGACTGTTTTGACTGTATTATTAAAAATGATTTTGACTGTATTTTTCAGGATCTGTGCCGTCAGCACATGCAAGTGAAATTCACGGAGAAGGTTGGACCGGTGCACAAAACCAGTCATGTGGAGGCGACGTCATCTGCCGACCAAGCGGGTCGGACCGTCTCGACCGGCGGCAGCACTTCGACCCGGTCTGGATAAACTAACCAAAGTGTTCCGTTATGCAAAACTATCTTACGCCGCAGTGCAGGAAGTTGTGATTCTGATCAGTAAAAAATTTGCATAGGCTAGGTAGACATAAGTTTCAATATTGGCAGGGGCATATTGCTTTACATGGATGTGGGTTGGGTCCACCCATCAGTTGGGTGAGTAAATAAGTCGTGTTTTAAGAAATTTTGATGTATTACACTCGGTTGGGTTGGGTTGGGTTAAGTAACTCTATTGCTTTGGTGGGTTGGGTCTGAATCACGATGGGTTGGGTTTTAAAAGAGGGGACCCATACTCATGTCTGGCATATTGGCAATATGGTGGAATGGGAAAATTTCCAGGGCCTTAGACGGGTAAGTAAACTTTAAAGACCCCTGTTTTGTGCTTATATTACTGTCAGTAACTTGTCTTGATATATTAGTTTGCCTAATGAAGTGTATGAAGCTTGGACAACAGCTTAATGATCAGGCCCTAAACAGTGGCAGATTGGCCCCTGCATGGGTCAAAAATTTTGAGTACACTGCTTATTGTTGAAGTTAATGTTGGATAACTGGATGTTAATTTGAAATACAGTTTTGTTTATCTGTTGAAATTTTTGTTTTTAGGACAGAAGAACCCATGTCGTTGAACATGGACATTTCGACAGGACACGTAATTCTGGTATGAAAATGGCAGTTGGTTAATTGTAATGTACTGCAATCAAGCATTTGTAAAACTCCTCCTGAAGAAAACTTAACAAGCTAAGAGATGACGACCTAATCTGAAGCAAAATTTCGTTGAGTATTTTCACATCCAGACTTAAAACACATCTCTTTCACTTGGCACTTCCTCCATAGTCGGTCTTACTCTTTCCCTCCGACTTATCTCTGGAATGACCTGATTTTTCTTCTGCAGATGGATTTGAAGTACCATCGATTGATACCCTTGAGTATTAGAACTGGTGCTATAGAAGTGCATAATTATTATTTATTATTATTATTAAAACTGAAAAATCAAAACTGAATGAAAACTCGTAGAAGTGCAGCGTTAGAAATCACTGTAACACGGGAGAAATACGTTGGCAAATACTACAATTGGAACGAACTTTGGCAACCTCCAAATACTTTAATAAGAAGCAAAACGACCATGGCAGTTACCGTAGGTTTGACCGCAAAGGTTCTCACACAAGAGAAACTTTTCACAACAAATATACGCTTCTTGAACCATTGCGTGGCATTTGCTAAATCCACAAATTGAATTTTGTGAACATTTTATCCCGTGCTTTAGTCGTACATGGAAGATCATTTGACCAACAAAGATCGACTTCAAAAGGAATGGGATTCGCTCTGCGCCTACGACGCCGAACCATGTTCTATTGTTGCCGCGCTTGATCCTACGAACATGAGAAAGAACCGCCATACGGACATCTTGCCATGTACGTCGGATCATGAGGATAGGGGCTCTCTGCAGTTTTTATTGTCGATTGTGGTGATGCAGTAGGATTAAATTTAAATTTACTGTAGGAACATCATCGCAGTGGCATGCATAGTGGAGTAGTGCTAGGGTTCTTGATATACTATCTGGCCGTGGGTTTGAATCTGACCATGCTCACTGCATATTGACCCTTGAACAGGTTGTTGACCCAATGTGAAACCACCTCACCCGGCCTGAACCCTGGTTGGTGTAAATGCAAATGAACCACTCTTAGGGCAGGGAACTCCATCATCATCATCATCATCATCATCAAAATCATTATTATCATCAAAATTATTATTATCTTCAAAATCATTATTATTATCATCAAAATCATCATCAAAATTTTTATTATCGTCAAAATCATTATTATCATCTCCATCATTGTCATCAAAATCATCATCTTAATCATCAATCATCATCATCATCATCACCATCATCAAGACCTGAGTCGTTTGTATCCGTTTTATTTCAGACGAACACTCTAGAGTGAAACTTGACATCAAATTCAATGTGTCTGGTTCGGATTACATCAATGCCTGCACTATTGTTAGTAGTACTTCCCTCTGCCTTGATGGCTGCTGTACGGTGGCAATTTTAAGCGCATCTAACTATAGTGGCTTAACAACTTTGTATTTTCTAACGCAGTATAGGCCTGAATGCAGAAGAATCTACTTTCTTTGGATGGAAAATTTGGACCAGAGTGTTTCATTCTGGTTACAGATGGATCACGATCCACGGAATCCAGCGTATATCGCAACCCAGGGTCCGCTGCCCCACACAGTGGCTGACTTCTGGCAGGTCTGTCCAAGTGAAATCATTTTGTTGTGTTACTGAATTGCAAGGATGTTAGTCCTTGGCCTTGGTCCTGGCCTTGAGGGTTGAGTCCTTGTTAACATCCCTGCTGAATGGTAATGGTTTTTCAAATTTTGATTAATATGGCCCACGTGGTACAGAGCCACAGGCCCACCCCCAGAGTCTAAAGGGCCACCCCCTAGTGGGCATACATTTTTACCAGCAGAATTATCAGCATATGGCTGTGCAAGATGTCATGCAGTAGAATGTCTTAAAGGCCTTCAAGGAAATTGTCTAGAAAATGCTGCAGATAATCTATAATATTAAAATCCTTATTCTGTATGTCTGTTACCTTCAAGCGTTCTGATTGGTTGACTATTGGTAGACGGTTTAGACCGTTTAGTCATATGCGATGCGTTGGTGGGCGGCGTTGACTATTGGTAGACCGGTTTAGTCCTTACGTCGCGATGCGTTGGTGGGCGATGTTCAAGACGAGCGTTGCTATTGGTAACAATTGTTCGTAGAAACCGGTTTAGTCGAGTCATTGCAGCGTCAGAGGGGCTGGGCGTCGGACAGTTCGCAGCCTGAATTTAACGTACATTTTAACGCGTAAAAAATACGTGTACAGCGTCACAAATGGCCACAGTTGCGTGATTTTAACGTATATAGGTCTAATTATTACGTGGCGCAGAGCTTGGCTAGGTGGCGATCATTGAAATGTTGTTCAGCATGAATTCAATGATTGGGTATTACCTTGGATTAGTATTATCCTGCACTGCGATTAGCCAATCACTATTTATTATTGCTCATTGGTACCTGAATTAGTAAGAAGTTATTGGTGGGGGTTGTTGTCGGAGTGTAATGTTTCCATGGCATTGTCTTTCCAGATGGTCTGGGAACAGGGTAGCATCATCATCGTCAATTTGACCGGTCTGACCGAAAACACCGTTTCCGTCTGTCACCGCTACTGGCCAGAAGAGGGCAGCGACCTTTACCACATTTATGAGGTAACTGGAAGAAACAGTTTTAGACATAGTCAGACCAGTGGCAGAGAGGGTAAGATTAATAGTAATAATAATATTAATAGATAATTATGTACTTCTATAGCACCAACTCTTATACCTTTGGACGTCAAGATTGTCGCTTCCCAAGTTCCCCCTCCCATTGCTATTTAATGAGTAAACCAGTCAGTAGGCATAGAGTAAGAATCTTCTTTCCCTTCTCCCTATGAATACCATGCTGGTTCTAGAGAAATCAATTGTGGATTTGTCATTCATGCATGGAGGGCGCCACAAGCCAAACATTGGGCGGGCCAACATGGCCTGTTTGAAATTGGACAATGCAAGGACTATTGCTACAGTAGGCTATAGATATGCAAAAATTCAGAAGAGTGATGAAACGAATTAAAACCACATATTCTTGTGTCCCCATCTTTGTTGTGTAAGACCACACTAGAATTTTCAATATATTCTGTCTCAATTTTTTTTCTAGAGCTTTCGAATTGCCACGAAAAATAATGAGCCATTTGAAACGACACTACACAAAGTCTTTCAGAAATCTATTCTCTGTCAAATGTCTAAAAAATCAATCGAGAGATAAGATGGCGCTTAAGAGAGCTGGTTTATTGTATTACAGGTTTTATAGACCACAAAAATATTATAAAATTGATTCCCTGTTTGAAATTGGACAATGCTAGTGCTACAGTAGGCTATAGATATGCAAAAATTCAGAATTCGTTGGGTTTAAGTAACTAATATATATGAGCGCGTACATATATAGTGATCGCAATAAAAAAGTCATTTTTTTCGTTGACAAGGCGGATTTTAACTCCCAAAACCCCCCTTCCCCATACTGCGAACAGCCAAGGGGGGTTTTAACCTCCGAAACCCCCCTTGGCTACGCCACTGATAATAAGTAATCACCACTGATACTAAGTAACAGTGGTTCTCACAGTTGTCCCTACTGTCCACTTTAAACCTTGTTATAAGATGTTGAACGTTTTCAATGTAGGTTCACCTGGTATCGGAGCACGTCCGGTGCGAAGACTACGTCGTTCGCAGCTTCTTTCTTAAGAACCTTCTGACGAACGAGACGAGGACAATCTCCCAGTTCCATTTCCTCACTTGGTCCAGTCGTGATGTACCACTGTCAGCCAAGACTTTGCTGGATTTCAGAAGGTTAAGGCTGCTACTAGTAATTTTTGTATGGACACGCTCTTTACTTTATAACGGCAGTTTTCTTCTACAGAATACATAGATAATTTTCTTTTCAGACCAGAGTTTGTGTTTTTTTAATCATGTTATCTACCAGGAATGCACTTTTAATTAATAGAGTTCTGATAAATTCAAATTATTCCTGTCTATGACTTGTGTTTAATTGTTTATAACTTTATGTTTAATTATATTATTGTCTATGTAACTGTTGATATTGGTTTTTATCATCCACTGCTTTGCAACTGGTACAGAACTATATCTACATGTATGAGCCACAGCAAGTCTATTTATGAGTATCAGGCTTAAGAGGCTTGTTATTATTATTATTATTATTATTATTATTATTATTATTATTATTATTATTATTATTATTATTATTTTATTATTATTATTATTATTATTAGTGTGGTAATAATAATACAATTATTATTATTGTCAGACAATAATAACACTCCTTTATTAGTGTGGTAATAATAATAACATTATTATTATTATTATTATTATTATTATTATTATTATTATTATTATTATTATTATTGTCAGACAATAATAACACCACCCTGTATGTTGATAACTGTAATACCGGGTGGTGCAAAAACCGGACTAGTCACATTTAGGTTTGTATTTAATATAGTCCGGTTTTTTTGTGCCACCCTGTACATATTTATACAACACATGTGATAGTGCTGTGATGTGTTTTGCATTGTAGGAAGGTGAACAGGTCATATCGTGGACGCTCATGCCCCATAATTGTTCATTGCAGGCAAGTTTGATTTATAGTATACATGTATCAAATGTTGATAATTATTATTATGCACTTCTCTAGCACCAGTTCTAATACCTAAAGGTATCAATCGATGGTACTTCAAATCCATCTGCAAAAGACCAGGTCATTCCAGAGATCAGTCGGAGGGAAAGGGTAAAATTGACTATGGAAGAAATGCTAATTGAAAGAGGTGTGTTTTTAGTCATTTATTCACTTATTTGTTTACATCAAACATCATCAAAGTATTTGATTCTTGAAATTAATCTTGCTTGTTTAGCGATGGGGCTGGGCGCACCGGAGCCTACTGTCTCATCGATATGACGCTCAACCGCATATACAAAGGTAAGTCTTCAGTTATTTCCGTTTTGAAAAATTTTAGTCAAACCTGTGTTGTCTTTACAACAATGAACACTCCTTACAATATCACAGAATTTCCTATTTCAATTCTAATGTTTGAATATAATATTAATATATTTTAATGCAATTTGACTGACTGGTGCCAAGCAGTAATACCAATACTACTACTACTACTGCTACTACTACTACTACTACTACTACTACTACTACTACTACTACTACTACTACTGCCGCTACTTACTACTACTGCTACTGCTGCCACTGCTGCTACTGCTACTACTTTTACTTCTACTACTGCTACTGCTACTGCTACTACTGCTACTACTGCCACCACCACCACTACTACTACTACCACTACTACTACTACTACTACCACCACCACTAATAATAATAATAACAATAATAATAATAATAATAACAATAACAATAATAATAATAATAATAATAGTGCTATTACTACTCTGTTATAGATTATATTTCTGTAATGGACAAATATTCCAGTGATATTTTCATTGATGGATTTGTCAAAATCATCTTAATATCATAGCGGACATCCTGTTAACAATTGCAAATAACAATGGATTTGAAATTTCTTTCATCCTTCTAAAATGTAATACTTTGTGTGCATTTTCGATCAGGTGCAAACGAGATTGACATCGCTGCCACGTTGGAACACATCCGCGACCAGCGTGGAAACATGGTCCGGACAAAGGTAACCAGGCTGACTCTGTACAGTTTGCCATCACACCCCTTGTACTTGCCCGTCATATAATAATGGCGCCATAGAAGTTGATTGATTGCTTGATTGATCGATTGATTGAGTTGTTGATTGTGTTGCAGGAGCAGTTTGAGTTTGTTTTGGCCGCGGTGGCAGAGGAGGTGAACGCGATGGTTCACGTACCACAGGCTCCGTAGAGAACGAACAGCTGGCAGTTGAATTCATTCCACTAGCAACATTTCCATGGATCTCTCTTGTTCTGTGCTGCTGCTGCTGTTTTTTGTCAGTGTTTCTTCTAGAATTCAGTATAGAGATTATATTTGAAAATCAATGAAATCTCACTTGGAAGCTGTTGCTGCATTACATTTTTGCTAGGCACCCCTTAAATTATACCTAGTTGTAGTGATGTGAATAGTTGTTGAGTTTAGTTGAGCATGTTTTGCCAATGTGAAATTCTAGCGTGAAATACGTACCAGTGAAACAGTTGTGGTCTTAATGAAGATAAACTGTTAGCATTGATATCCGGTTATTTCTTTAACTGTTTGTATGTTTGTATATAATTATTGCATGTGTATATGTACCATCTCAAATCAATGTAGATTTTAAGAAGAATTTTATGAGCTACTGTTTGTTTTGTCATTGTTCTGTTAATTTGTGCATGTTTGTGGCAGTGTTCGATATGCCAATGGAGCTTTGGGTTTACCCCTCCCCCAACTGCTTTTTTGATGATCCCCTCTAAATGCTTGACTGCCGGAGTCACCGGACAGAGCTACAGGTTAAAATCAAGGAGATTCCAGAAGCATAATGTGTGTTTTATTATAATAAGTCTATGGTTTTGTCCGCCTTAGCCTGGAATCTGGAGGTAAGTAAGTAAAATCTCCTGGATTTCTATAGCGCCTTGGAAAGCAGCACAACAGTAGCTGCTTATTCTTAGGCGCTCAGCCTCTATTAAATAGCTATAGGAAAGGTATGCGATCAGCCAGGCAATAGTCAATATCCGAAGGGCAGTGAGGAAGTGAAGTACGGACTGACCTTTGGATTACAACCTCGATTCACCACGGACAAAATCACGACTACGATTATTTACTGAAGCGACCATCGACTGGTGCTGATGTACTACTCTAATGGCGCTAAAGAAGTCTACTACTACTTTTGTGTTTGTTTAAATACGCGTCCGTATCAAAGACGATGTCTGTGGGTGTGTTTGTGTGTGTAGGGCATAGTCATGGGGTGTATAGATTGTGCGTGTTTTCTTTCTCAATCAGGTTTACTACCGGCTACTGATATATATATATATTTATATATTTATTTAGTTATATTATATAATATATATTTTTAACGTATGGGTATGGGCATGAATCAAAGGTTCGAATGAATCAGTCGCGTGACGTCAAGGGCTTCCCTTTAATGAATTCGACAAATCGCACCTAGTACAATGACAATTACAACACCACATGCTCAACTGATTCCATAAAAATTTAAAGTCTATCAGGATGTAGGAAATGGAGGCTGCGTCTGGACATGTTTAATAGTTCCGTTTATAATTTGATTCGCATCTTCAAAAACGCGTACCAGCAACAGTAATTCAATCAACTTCTGTGGCGCCACTATCAGTTTATCTCGCTGTTTCCCTCCGACCTCTGAAACGACCTCTTCTTTTTACGGATGGACTTGGACTACCATTTATTTATGCCCTCGAGGATTAAAAATGGCGCTATAAAAGTGAGTAATAATAATAATAATAATTATTATTATTATTATTATAGGGGTCGCGGACGTATCGTACGGCGTGCGAAAGGGCGATCTGCGTCTTGTGCTGTTTGTGGGTCTTGAATCTCTTGATAAACCGTTCACCTGAAGGAGACGAAGGAGTCTAGATCTGTGTTCCGCTACGTTGCCATCGGCTTCGAAACGTCGGCGCTCTGGTCGTCTCCGCCGCCGCCGCCGCCGCCGTCGCCCGGGTCTCATCCCCGACGTTCAGCACCTCCGTCGCCGTCGACGTGGGCTGAGGAGTGACCGTGTCGGCGCTGAATATCCTGCTCCTGACCCCCGGAGAAGAGAAGACATCGTCGCCGCCGGGGACCGTCTATCCCGGCCTCTGGACTCTTTGGTGCCGCGCTTTTAGGAAGGGAAACCGGACGCCTGAAGCCGCCCGGATGGCAGCTCCGCGTAAGTTGATCGCTATTCTGTGTCGTGAATTAGGATTGTTGGCCGTTTTTCTCGTTTGAAGAGTGACTATCGGGTCGAAGAACTTCTATGGCGCCACAATTATAATAACACTAACGATGTGGACGTGAGTTGACGGTGGCGTGAATTCTGGCGCACAGAAGTAAATTAAGAGATATTCAATTTATATAGGGCCTTAATACTAATGCACCTGTCATCAGTCTAGTAAGAAGAAATTAGGGTCCATCCAACGCCATTTCACGAAGCCACAACAATAATGATAGAATAACGATTAAAATAGTAACTTTGAAAATGGTTAGGGTTGAAGTTGGGACTATGGTTAGGCTAACCCAAACTCTAGCCTGGCCTGTGTTGGTGGAATTGAGACGGTGTTGGTCAGATCTGTAGTTTTTGCCTAACCTTGTGTTCACAGTTATTTAACCCCGTAACTGGGAATAAATCTGTAACTCAATGTAAACTGGGCTCTCTGAGCCGTTGCGCCCGGTTAAGGGGTTAACTAGCAGTAAAATTGTAAAGGCAGTGATTGTTGCGATGACAACGCTGTGAGATTGCGATGATGATGATGATGATGATGATGATGATGATGATGATGAAAAATGATGATGATGATGACATTAGATGACATTTATTTTTGACATTCTTCCCTGCAACATGTTCTGGTTAATATTCTGATTGGTCCTACAACTTAGGGCTGGCTGAATTTTTGCTTCGTATTTGTTTCGGTGTCAAATAGTGCGACAGATAGTCTATTCATATTCGTCCGAATAGTGCTGATCAAAACGAATACGGATAGTGGTTGTGTGGTGTTCCAAGTTTGCATACAGTCCATGTGTGTGTGTGTGTGTATGCGTTGTGCTTGTTCCGTAGGCTAATTCTTCAGGCTTCATATTAAATTCAAGTGCTGGTAAATGTGCTTGTCTCTACTGGCCATCTTTCAAACGGCACTGTACGAATTCATTATTCATGGCACGAGCGCTAGAAGAATAATTCTGTCCATTTCCGCTAGACTTGTACTTTGATGATTCTTTTAAGTTGTTATGGTAGCGCACAGAACTCTTGCTGGTCGTAAATATTTCCCATTGCAGCGGGAGGTGTATTGTATGCACCATTCATAATTGGTATACTGGTACGTCGAATGGTGAACCTGACTATTCGCGTTCATTTGAATAGTTGAAAACCCCTATTTGGCCGAGCCCTACTACAACTGAACATTGTTTTAATGTGAGCCCATTTTCTTGCTTTTATTATGTGTCATGCACATCTGGGATTTTTACTGCAATGAGATTTGCTGCATTCAAGAAGACTCTACAAACTGTGGGTCCTATGCAATTGCAAACAGTGCATGCTGGTTATTCTAGCCTTACTTGTAGCCCAGCACGATATAGTAAACTTTGCTATTGATTCCTACTGGATGATCAGAGCTGTTCAGTTTTGTTACTGTTTTGTGCAAAGATATTTAATTCATATTGTGTTAATCATGCAAAGTCATTCCTGACAAGTATTCTGCGAACGCAGTTTTCTGAAAGAGTAGCATGAAAATTATGAATGTCAATTTTCGATCTGAGATTTGTTTTAGAAACACCAGCTGTGACTGTTTAGCTTTCACTATCAGTTGACAGTCACTCACTAATATTGATATAGAGAAGTAATTTAGAAAGTGAGCGGTTATACTTGCACTATTGACTGATGCTCTTGGCATTATGATAGTGATGCCATAGAAGTTTATTGATTGATTGATTGTTTGATTGACTGAACAATGCTCAGCTCTTTATTGGATCATAAGCAGGGTTTATGATTATAATAATGATGATAATGTAATAAAGGATTGTTTAAGCAGTGTTTATGGCTAATAATTATATAATACAGCTTTTATGTGAGATGTTTAACTGGCTTGCTACTTGTGACCTTTTAATGGATGCGTCTTACACACAGCATAGGCATTCTGCTGCTTGGTTGGAAAGACACTTCTAGGTTATAAATGCTATTTTAAACCTCTTTAATTTCTGAATTTATCGTTCTTCAGAAAAATTAAGAAACAAAATTTCCTTCAAATGCACTTCGTTTTCCAACTCTGTTATCCTGGATCCATTATCAAAATAGCACAAGAATCCAAAATTATTTTAAAAAGTTCAATCCAATTTCTGAAATCAGTTTTTAACTACCAGTACTGGGGTATGACTCAAAAATTAGAAACACCAATAAACTCTTGGTCACCCCCAAAATGAATCTCACAAAGACCCCAGATAAAGACTCCATAGCCCCAGGACCCCAAGGTCCCAGGACCCCAAGGTCCCAGGACCCAAGGTCCCAGGTCCCAAGGTCTCAGGACCCCAAGGTCCAAGGACCCCAGGGTCCTTTCTGGCTGTGCCCATGTGTATAGACACTTGTGCTTATGGATATAATTGATATTAATTAATTGCTATCATGTATAAGATAAATGTTTAGACTATGAGACATTTTTCTGAACGAAGGTTTTATGTTTTGACAGCAAAGAAAGACAAGAAAAAGGGTCCAAGACTTGACCGGCCAATAGGTGAACCCACCTGTCCAAGCCCAGTGTAAGTTTCCACCTGTTTGATTCAGACCTGCATTGGCAATTAAACCGAGAGATGCACTTTGTATATTATAACGTAATTTACTGAACTTGTCATCAGCAGTGTCAGATATTTATACATTGTCATCATGTCTTTGTCTTGAGTCATCGTTCGGTCGCCTCGTGAGTCATCGCAGTCCTCACAGTCGCTTGAAATCGGGTCGAGTGAAGTGTTTACAGGGAGATCCGCGCGGTGTTGATTTTTGTTGATGTCATTGCGGTTAAACGACTGTTTGCAATGGGAAGTTGTTGTGTTCTGAGTTGATCTCCTTGGATGCCTGTCGAGTGGTCATTCTGCCTTGACTGTTGTCACTTTTCGGCTTCGCTTTGTTTGCCCTGTGCTTGATGGGCAGATTGGCAGATATAAGTGCCGTTGTTGGAATTCGTCATGTCGTCATCATAGGACCGACTGTCTGTCTTGATCATCTAGATTCGAGATAGTGGTGTCAGTTATTTGGGACTTCCTCAAACAGTGCATCTCAGACAATGCTCAGAAACGTAGCTGCACTTTTTCTTGGAATTCCACCCCACGCTATGTTGTAGCAGGCCTTTGACTTCAATGACGTAAAACATTTTTAATCAAAGTTTTGTACTTTATTTCCTCCTCTCTCTCTGTGTGTCTCTGTCTGTCTGTCTCTGTCTCTGTCTGTCTGTCTCTCTCTTTTCCCTTTGACTTTGCTTTTTCCAGCAGTTACCAAGATTTCTATTTCCAGTGAAACTTATATTTTAATGTTATGTTCATTACTGCATATGATGAATTGACTGAAGTCTTATGGCAGTGTTTCTCAAACTTTCTGGTGCTACAGACCGGTAAATGTTCGGATGAAATTGCCATGGCCCGACAACTTTTCAAGTAATTTCATTGGCTATGGTTACTGGTACAGATTTAGTAACCAATCGCTGACGTAGATGAATTTTTAGAGAAATTATATGCACTGAAAGTAGCTTGACTAAAAAACTAAACTTGTTCAAAACTATGCTTAAGTATTAAATTCACATCTGTAGATATGTCACGTGTTAATGTTCAATGTGAACAGTGTGTCTCTTTCTGATTCACCAGTTTATCTAATCTTCGTTTTACTGTGGACAATGCTATTCAAAATTACGAATGAATTTAGAAAATGTTACCTTGCGTGGTTTTAATTACTGAAAAGCCAGTTTTGATCAAATAAATGAATGGAAATTGAGGAAACATTTTCAAATAGGATGTAAATTGCAGATTCGGCCTGACTCTTCATAGACAGAACTGCTGTTATGTTATGTTTGTTTTAAGACAATGGTACAGGATTCGGTGTGTTTTGCAGATTGTGACGCCAAAACCACATGATTTTGAGCTGCAGTTTGTCTATTTAGCATTTCTAGAGTTTAAAATATTTCCAATCTGCCAAGAAAATATGTTGCATTGATAGTTAATGTCCTTTGTTTACAGGCCCCCGGGAGGTTTGGACTCGAAGGCAACGATCACGATCGGGAACGAAACCTTTGAGATCGATGCGTCGGACTTGGAACCCATAAGCTTGCTTGGCCGTGGAGCGTATGGAGTGGTGGAAAAAATGAGACATAGACAGAGTAACACCATAATTGCCGTCAAAGTAAGTGCCGTGCGATGGTGTACGATGTTGACTCTAAGTTTCAGATAGCCAGTGAAAACTAGTAGGCAGATTATTTGGTAGATATGTAGATGTTTTCACACCAATAATCTTATTGGTTTGATTGAGTTGTTTCATGCGTGTTTGTTACAGGACGTTTATTCACTGCTTACTTACTTACTTATTTTGCTCAGATCTATGTTTTTCCCTTTTCGGCTGCTTCTAAATGGTCAGCAACTCTCACTTTTAGCTGAATCTTATTGAAGGAGATAATTGCTTGGAGACTAAGGAACACAGTTTAAATTTAAGGCAAAAAAAGAAATAAAGATTCAGAAGATGGCATGGGCAGGCTGTGATGAAAGAGTGTGATGACAGTATCAGCCGGAAGGTAGAGGGTTCGAATCTTACCCTAGCCACTGCATAGCAACCTTTGGCAAGTTGTTTGCCCCTGGCTTTTTGCTCCACACCTTGCAAATTATTATCACAATGTTGGATGGTACTTGTGCCAAATCGTCGCTTTTGCCGTGCCTTTTGTTAAGTGAAGTGGGCGTCAATTGGTATCTGCTTTTCAGCGCATCACTTGTACGCTGAACTCGAGAGAGCATCAACGCTTGCTCATGGACCTCGAGGTTAACATGAGGACCGGAAACTGCCCGTACACTGTCCGTTTCTATGGTGCTCTGTTCAGAGAGGTGAGTTTAGTTCATCATCATCATCATCATCATCATCATCACATTCTTCATTCTTATGCAGTCAATGTGTTAAAATCCTAGTTAATAAATACACCTGAACGTTCCAAAAGCATTGTTTCCTGAAACATCATCATCATCATCATCATCATCATCATCATCATAATCATCATCATCATCATCATCATTATTTCAAGAATCAAGGATTTATTTCAAACAAACTAAACATTATTACATATTAAATCAAGTTGCTAAGTTACAAGAAGCTTACATCATCATCATCATCATCATCATCATCATCATCATCATCATCATCATCATCATCCTTGTTATCAGTATTATTTATTATCTCTCTATATAGTTTCGTCTACGGCCAAATGTAGGACTGCGATTATGTTGCCAGTTATGACTATGGCCGTAACTGTAAATTGCAGATTCGGCCTGACGCTTGATGAAAGGAACTGGTGTTGTCTTATTCAATGTGTTTTATTTTTCACAGGGTGATGTTTGGATCTGCATGGAAGTAATGGATATATCACTTGACAAGTTCTACAAGACGATTTACAGCAAAGGAAAGAGCGTTCCCGAAGATGTTCTGGGCAAGATCGCTTTTTCTGTGAGTTATGGCCAAACAAAGATAGCGTGATGTACTTTATGGACGGCCCCATGGGGCATTGCTTTGATGTGTTCTAGCTGTCATGTTGACCAGCGTGATATTTGAGTTGGAACAGTGGGGGAAAGGGAAAGAATTTTGATTTTGAGCGGGCTTGGCAGTGGAGTAGTAGGATTTTTAGTGGTAGGAATAGGCAGTAGGATTTTTGTCGTGCAACTGGAGGGTAATGAGTTCAGATCTGACCCCAGCCACTGTGTAGTGACCTTAGGCAAGTCGTTCACCCCTGTTTGCCTTGCACTTATGATTCTTCACCTTGTGAATGACATAGGGGCTCATCCATATAGTACATATGCAAAAAAGGCATATTTTCAACCCCTCCCCCAGTTTGCACACCGTACAGACGCAAAATCTTCTAAATCCAACCCCCTCATTGCGTACGTACTACAGGTGGCGAAAAAACCCGGACTAATCATCACATTAGGTTTGGCATTTAATATAGTCCGGTTTTTTGCGCCACCCTAACGTGCATTAATAACCATGCGTTAATAAGATATACATCATGCAGTTAAGGTTATTGATTTTGAATCAATGGAATGCCTGTCATCAGGTACAGGCTTTGTTCAGAAGTTATCTCAGATAAATGTCTCTTTCTGACTCTCACAGGTGGTTAAGGCATTGCTGTACCTGCAATCAGAATTGAAAGTTATTCACAGAGATGTCAAGCCGTCGAACATCCTCATAAACCGCAGTGGCGAGGTGAAAATCTGCGACTTCGGCATCAGCGGTAACCTTGTCGACTCCGTTGCCAAGACGATGGATGCTGGCTGCAAGCCTTACATGGCCGTAAGTTTGTGAATAGCCTTAAAACGGTGAAACGTGTTCATTTTCAAGAGATATGTACCATTTTTTACATATAGAACTAGCATGGTATGTGTGTGTGTTTCAGTATGTAATAATAATAATATTATTATTATTATTGTTGTTGTTGTTGTTGTTGTTGTTAATTGGACAATTTATATAGCACTGTAGCATAGTAAAAATACCAAAGTCAAAAGCACTTTGACAATGCTGACATGTCAATGAAGGTAAGAAGGTGGCGATATTAAAAGATGTTAAAATATTGATTGATTGATTGATTGATAGTAATAGGCATTCATGTTGTAATTTGGAGTTGTAATGGATGCTTGATTCTTGAAAAGGTGCTTTTTGTTATGCTGCTTTTAGTCAGTTTTTGACTTATTTATGATGTTAGAATGTTATTGTTTGCTAATAACTTGCTTGCTTACTTATTTCTGTTTATTCGAGGAGAATGACCAGCAGTCTGTGATTAATTGTGTGTAAATCTGTTTTTCAGCCAGAGAGGATAAACCCGGATTCCAGTAGCCAGGGATATGACGTGAGGTCCGACGTTTGGAGTCTTGGTATTTCAATGGTAAGGAAACAATCCTTTTGGAACGTTCAGGTGTATTTATTAACTAGGATTTTAACACATTGATTTCAGAAGAATGTATGCAAATATGTATAAAACATATACTGTACATCCTGGCACCCAATGTGTTAAATTGGGAAAAGGAATGGAGAGAAAAAGGGAAAAGAAAGGGATGGCAAAAGGGAAAGTAAGAGTGACAAAGAAAGGGAAAAGACTTTTATTGGTGTTATTGTCACTTATTTTGTGAATAGTTTATTCAACATTTCTGTTTGTTATAACAGACATGGACCTCACTTTTATTGTCACCGATATGCAGATCTAAGTTTTTCATTTCTTTGCTGCTTTTTTTCTCGTATTATTTTCAAATGTGTCGTGTTTTTGCTTCCCTTTTTAACTGGGTTAGTGACAACATAATTCGGCATGTCTTCAATTGTATAAGTTTTTGCGTCGTTTAGATTGAACTGGCAACTGGGAAGTTTCCGTACGATACCTGGAGAACTCCGTTTGAGCAGCTGAAACAGGTCGTGAAGGAAGAGCCACCGAAACTGCCGCCCGGAAAGTTCAGCCCCGAGTTTGAAGATTTTATTGTCAAATGGTCAGCCCCTATTCCAATTAGTGAATTTCTTTATGTTTAAAAGGTACAGGTAGGTCCCGTACTCGAGTCCAAGCGTTGGGTTCCGGCGCTTATCTCCGGTCTAGGCAATCAGCTACTCTGGTGGTATAATCCATTAATCTTGGGTAGGTTGCCATTACTTTCTCCAGACCCATGTTTTACCTTGCAGCTTAACGCTGCTTTTCAGTTTACCATTGCCATCTAGCAAGTAAGGCTGAGTCAACCTTAGGGCTCCAGTGGGTATCGAACCTGAGACCTGCTCATTCGTCCAGTGTTGTTACCACTCTGCTAACTTCCCACCCAAGTCTTTATGTCTATGCTCTTGCAATGACATTGAAGTAAATCCTGGGCAGGACAAAAGAGACAGAATGTTAATGAGAACAGTTGGATGCGAATATTGTGTCATTGTTACAGTCAAACATGTTTACGGGTAATGCCATTTTCAGACTGTAGGCAGTCCACGAGTTAGCAGTTGATTATGTAAGTAAGTAAGTAAAATCTTTTGGATTTATGTATTGCTGTTGCAGATTTGTTCTTCTTGCTCACATAATCTGATGTTGAACAGGGCTGTTGGTCAGCCTGTCGGGCAGTTAATCAGTCAGTCACAAGAACAGTGTTAATTTCATATTGTTATATCATGTGTCAGTTAGCACGATGTCGCTGGAAAGACAGCACAGGTTTAACTGTAGCACACTATTACTTCATTTGTTAAGAGATTTGTATTCTAAGCAGTACTTTCGCTAAATGGCACCACGTCTTGTCTTGGTTTTCTTACAGCCTAAAAAAAGACTTTCGCGAGCGCCCGTTCTACGCCGAGCTGCTCGAGCATCCGTTCATCAAGAAGCACGAAAACCTGGAGGTGGACGTGGCGTCGTTCGTTCAAGAGGCGCTCGACGACACCAACAGTGAGAACGCGGCGTAACGTATCCGCGCACCGAGGAAAATGAACGACCAAGAGATCCCACTTAGTGACTTAATTAGGTAAAAGTTGTTGCAGAGTGTGTGGAGAGTCTGTAGAAACAAACTGATGGTGATAAACTGAATCTACGCTCATACGCTTCAGATACGCGCGCATTTGTTTTTGCGCGTCCTTTTTAGAAACCTTTGTAACTGTCCTTAGATTAAACGTTAGTGCCATAATCGGCAGGAATTGCAAAATGGGTTTTCTTTCAATACTTGTGCTTCCATGCATTTTGGTTGTAAATAATATTATTATGTTTATTCGTATAAAAGAAATGGGTGAGATCAGAAGAGTGAGTGTAATGATTATTAATGTGTGTCTAGTTTGGGATTGTGATATTACAGTGGAAAGATTTAATTGGGTGCCATTTTTCACATTGTGCGTGTTAATGTTTTAATCTAGATTTGACCAAAGTAGTTTTCACAGTCTCATTGGATTGGTCTTATTATTATTATTTGCAAGTCAGAGAGAGATTTTGGAGTCAATTTTGAGTATTTGCCTGAACCATTTAGGGGCCATCCATAAATGACATCATGCAAATTTTTTTTTCTGGCAGTTCTTTTTACCTCCCTTTGTAACACGTCGTCAAAAACGTTTGATTCCCCTCCCCCTCCAAGTGCATGACGTCATTTATGGACGGCCCCTTAGCAAAGCTCACAATGCTGAAGGGTGATTACAGTTTGGGAGCTTAGAATGTGAAAATGGCTGGTTTTAGTGTTTACAGAAATTCTGATTTCTTCTAACTATTTTGATTTTAATGCTTCCTGTTTGAAGTTTAGTTGCAGCTTATGGTACAAATTGCAGTATATATATATATATATATATATATATATATATATATATATATATATATATATATATATATTCTAAAACTAGGTTGTTTGGCATCTGTTAGTGAATTTATGAGCATTGGTTGTATGTTGCATAGCAGTTCTTGCTTAGGCTTTTGATATTAATTAGCTTACACAGATACTCAGGACTTGTATCGGTGGTGAAGCAGGTGGCTGATTTTATTCAGGGATACTGTATCATTGTACATTAATATCAAAATGGATCCGCACGCCTGTCGGAATTACGTTGTAGATCTGCTAATGCCACTATGGATAATTAAAAAACTGGTTGAAACTGGTTAGATTTCTGATTGTATCATCTTCTTTCTTTAACCATGACTTGTTTTAAAGTCTTGCAATGCTATTGAGCTTCTTGCAAAGAGGTTATGCTGTGCTGCCTAAAGGCATTTATGTGCTGAAGGGTGTGTGTGTGTGTGATTTACCTGTAATTTCTGCTGCTTGCATTGGAAGAACTGGGAGATGTCTACCTGAAAAACAGGCAAATAGAGGATTTCTGTAGAACTTCTGTGTGATTTCAGTGTAATTTTTTCACAAAAGTTTTGTTCAGTTTGTTGCTGATATGTGAAAATATCAAAATGTAATAGTTTTGATATAATTAATCTGACAGTTGTGGAATTTGTTTGTGGGTAGCTTGGGCGCCCACAGAAATTTTCCCAGGACGGGGGTGGGGAGGTGGTCACTGTTAATATTTTGGCAAGGTTTTGCAAATGCAAAATTTGACAATTTTAGATGATTGCCAAAATGCCAGGTAAAATTCAAACAAAGTCAGGTACTGTTTTACTGCCATATATGTTAATTAAGTAGTGTTTTTAGTGTGAAAACATTGGTTAAATTGCAAAATAAATATAGTTGGTTACAAAAATAGATTTGCTTTTCCCATGGAAGCAAGTGCCCCCCCCCCTTGCCCCAATGTATTGGCACCCATGGTGGATAGATATTATTGAACATGACGGATGCCACAACTGTGTATGAAGTGATATCAGTAAGTATGTATGTATGTCAGCACACTGTTGTCATCCATTATTCAAGCGCTGAGGTTGTACAATGACTTGCATGTACACTGTAATTACAGTATTTGTGCTGCAAGTGAAATAAAGCTTAAGACTGCCAATTATTTTGAAATAATTTTAATAATTTAAATTATGTTCTTATTTATACGTGAAATATTGTGAAAGTCTTTAAAATTTGCTGATAACGAATGGTGTGTGATGTATTGTCTAGGTATGATTTTGTACCGAATTTATTTAAAAGTAAGCTACTGACTTCTCGTATGCTAGTGCTTCTTCTGGTTTGAAGTGGCACTATAGAAGTTTAAGATTTGAATAGATAAGTGATCGATTTGCTAGAAACTTTGGTGTAAGAACTGTATTCAGATGTTGCGTGCCAAGTTGTTGTTAAGCATAGGAGAGCTCATGTAATGGTGTTATTTGTTAGGATTTCAAGTGTTTAAGAGAGATTTAATTACCGATTTTATTGTGAAAACAAAACAAGAAATCTGCTACTTGTATGAAGTTTATCTTAGAATGTTGCCTTTTTCTGTGTGTTTTTTATCAGTTACTGTTAAAGGCATGTCTGTTTTTCAGTATGATAATTATGGTTGAACAATGAATTAACACGACCCTACTTTGAAAGCATGTTACAACTGACAATTTGTATTTGGATTAAACTTGCTAGCATCTTTGTCGTGACTGTTGGTTATACAGATTGAATACACAGATGAATTAGTTTTCCTTTAGAAACACCAAACTCTGTTTAATATTATAAAAGCTGAAGTGACTTTCTTTAATAAAATTATGATAGGGTTACTCTTCACAATCCAATAAAACTAATTTATTCTCAGCTGAAGAGAGAGAAAGCTATCATGCTTGAGACTAAATACCTAAGAATAAGCAGCTGATGCGGTGCCATGTTACGAAAGCGCTGTATAAATTCACGAGATATTACATACTTGCTCACCATTCAATTGATTATGTCAACTGAAGTTCATATTATTTTAGTCTAGTAACCAATTTCAAATGGCAAATTCTGGCTGATGAATATTTCATATTTTCAGCACTGTGTTTTGTCATCATTGGTTCTAGAGACATGAATATTATATGAAATGCCAAATGAAAATAGTCTTGATTGGAGGGATGTGATGTGTACCTAACGTTTCCCAAATTAAAAAAGTGGGTGGGGGTGCCATTAGCTTTGGAATTTAGGAATTTACTGCCAACATCCTTTGTTTAAGAGTTGGTTTGCCTGTCGCTAATTGAGCATTCTTTGGCTGTCATGAAAACCTGGTTCTAATACATGCAGCTTGGTTGTTGCAAACCAAAAGCCATGTCCTGGGCATTATGATAGTGAGGCTATAGAAGTTGATTGATTGATTGATTGATTGGCAGCTGAAGAAGGCAAAGTAGAGTTACAAATTGATTGATTCATTGATTAATTAATTTGGCAGTTGAAGAAGGCAAAGTAAAGGATCACAAATTGATTGATTTATTACTTGATTGACGGGCGAAGAATGAAAGGTAAAGAATCACAAGTTGATTGATTGATTGCTTGGTTGATTAGTTGAAGAAGGGAAAGTAAAGGATCACTAAGCATGGGAGAGCTCATGTAATGGTGCTATTTCTTAGGATTTGAAGTGCTTAAGAGAGATTAATTATGGACTTTATCGTGAAAACAAGAAAATCTGCTTCCTGTATAAATTTTATCGTACAGTGTTTATTCTAGGCCTTCTCTGGGGAATTCCCCCTCAAGTTTTAAAATCCCCCAAATTTTTTATATATTGTATGGGGGAAATTCCCCCCTCCCAGAAAAAAGTGCGAGGACGGTGGGTTTTTATTTTTTGGAGAGGAGAAAAATGTAAGGATGACAAATTTTTTGCTTGCCAAGGCATTTGAGAAGGGTAAAAAATATTAGGGAAGTCCGAAGGATGACTTTTTGCTTGTCGCCACATTTTAAAAGGAAGATAACCTTTTAATGCTTATTTGCTTGTCAAGGTTTTTGGAGACTCAGACCTTGTCCCCAAACATTTAAAAATCCCCCCCATGTCAAGGTGGCTAGAATGAACACTGGTCAGTGGCGGCTCCAGGATTTGGCAAGTGGGGGCCGTTGGGGTGGCAACTTCTAATCATGGGGGGGGCAACCATTTGTTGTTTAATGTATGGAGCATTAAGTATAGGGTCCCAAGGGGGGTGCCCCTCCCGGTGGAGCCGCCACTGACACTGGTTATCGTAGAATGTTACTTTTTCTCTGTGTGTTTTTATCTCATCGTCTCCGACCAGGAGTGAAATTGAGAGAAGAGGATGATTGAATCGCAAAAATAAAAACAAAAAAATGGCGACCCACCGAATTCCAGAAATTACGGACAACGACATATTGCCGGGCGAATTAATAGCGCGTGCGCGGCTAATGCGCGGTCCCGATTATTACGCGAAAGAGGCTGGACGGAGGGTCAGAGGTCACGCGTCCATCGAATCGAACGCAGCCGCGTCTCTTGACTACGGTGGTCACCGCCTGCTGGTCAACGCACGCATGATTATTATGAGACAGAGAGACGGGGGGAGAGAGAGAGAGAGAGAGAGAGAGAGAGAGAGAGAGAGAGAGAGAGAGAGAGAGAGAGAGAGAGACGGAGAGAGAGAGAGAGGGTGGCTGAATTGACCGTGGGGGAGAAAGTCGATAGCGAAGACCGCCTCTTCGTTCAATCTTCGGCTGACCAGCAGCAGCAGCAGCAGCAGCAAGCAGTGCCGGCCGGCCGGAGGAGAAGAGCTCGTGCTTGCCTGGTACCGGCGCGGAGGAAGGAAGGAGGGTGCTTTATCGTCGGCCGAGTTGGTCGGTTTGAGTAGAGAGATCCGGGCACCGCCGCTGCCATTTGATTCCGGGGAACCGAGCGACATACAGTCGTTCCGTCTCTACGCGCCGTTTTAATTCGCACGGCGTTTAGGCGCGTTTGCCCGAAGGTTCCCACCAGAGAGGGGAGGAGAGAGAAGGAGAGAGAGAGAGGGAGGGAGGGGAGAGAGGATAGAGCACAGGAGGAATGATGGTTTTCTCGCGGTACGGCGACTGAGCCGCATCAGAATTGGCCGCATCGGCGATGGGTGACTTTCCGACGGGAACGGTCAAGGAGTACCAGGTGTCGTGGTTAACCTCTCTACTGCATTCCTTTCCCCATCTCGACCTGACTCTTCAGATAGTCAACTCCACGTTCAACCTGGAAAATGCCAAGTACAAGGAGGTTAGTACAGTAAAACGTACTTGACAAAATATTTTAAAAGAGTACTCGTTAATAAGAACGTTTAACTGTAGAAATTAAGATGGCATTTTAATGGTTTGTTGTTGCGTTGGCTACTGTTTTAAATATGTGGTGTAGCAAATTTAATGTTAACAATATGCTGCCATCCCTTGGGGGTATTTTGCCCAGTTTTAGATAATTTGTTATGATTTTTAGTGCACAATGCTATCTATTGTCTGCATAGGATCAGGCCTAGTGCCAGGGTTATTTCTAGGATTATCAATTGGGGGGGGGGGGCAGTGGCGGCTCCAGGATTTGGCAAGTGGGGGGCCGTTGGGGTGGCAACTTATAATCATGGGGTGGGGGCAAACATTTGTTGTTAGTTATGTAGTATTAAGTGTAGGTCCCAACAGGGGGGCCACTGGGGGGGCAGGCACTCAATAGGGGGTACGGGCCCCCAGGGCTCCCCCTGTGAAGCCGCCACTGGGAGGGGAGTGTCGGTAAACTCTGGGGTCTCCTGCCAAAAAGTCTGACAAGCAAAAAGAAAGTCATCCCATAGCTGAGATTGAGGGGGTGTTAGGGGGTGTAAAAATATCCCTGCCTAGTGCCCTTACAGACTTACAGTGGATAAATTGATAAATTGTAAGATATAAATAGTTGAATGCCTGTTGATTCAATGATTCATCCAGCAATTCATAGTGATTTGGTGATGAACTCCATTTTTTTCAATTAAGGAAGAAAAGAAGAACCAAGGAATGATAATTAATTAATCATTGGACTGTAGGGTTACTAACATGGGCACCCACAGAAATTTTTCCATGAGGGGCAAAACACAATGGTCACGGTTACCCAAGATAAATTTTTCTACTACTACTACTACTACTACTACTACTACTACTACTACTACTACTACTACTACTACTACTAGTAATAATAATAATAGTAATAATAATAATAATAATAATAATAATAAGTTTTAAAGTGGTTCGCCAGGGTCTGCCCTGTGTGAGAACCATTATGTTTCGTGCATCCAATCTAGTATCCTATAGTAGCCAACATAGGTTTATTTAGAAAGCATTTGATTCTGAATGACTGGATGTGACATTTATAACGTTTTGGCGGCTCTGGTTTGGCAAGTGGGGTCTGCCAACTGTAATCATGAACCATTTGGTTTAATGTAATTAAGTATCCTAGGGTCCCAACTGGGGGCCACTTTAGGCCAGGCATTTGATTCTGGGATGACTGGATGTGGCATTTAGCCGCCACTGGTGCTCAGGACTGAACTGTTGCATGAAGGAGAGTTGATGTCATGGGTGCAAACCTGGTCAGAAAAACGGTCGTGTCCTAATTTATTTCTCGGGTGATGATGACCATTTTTGCTTTTTAAACTTAAAATTGTTTAAGAGTAGTGATGACCTTTTTTGCTTTTTTGACTTTTTACAAATAAAATAAACCATGGTTTTTGTTATTTCATGGCCAAAAAACACCCGTGTCCACGCCCATAGGGACACGACCTTCCCAAAAAACACCCGTTTCAGGACACGAGGGACAAGGCCATGTTTGCGCCCCTGGTTGATGTAGAAAAATAATATACAGGGAAAGGAAATTTCAGTGAATGAAAATGCTCATGACCTGGATTCACAGTTGACATTTGTTACTGTCTGGCTATTGCGCAGTGATCAAAGAGGAAATCTGTTCAACAGAACTTCTCTTTGTGTCTAAAGAATACAAATGACAGGTTGATGACACTTTTGGTGTTGTCAACCATCAGGCAGAAGTAATTGACAGAACTAAATTGACGCATTCTGCTATACTTGCTAACGGTTGAGTGACTGGTCTTATCACATCAACCTATATTGATGCGATTAAGCTGAGAGGAGAAAATGATGTTTGTTGATGATTTCAGTTGATGTAATCCATCATGGTTTTACTTACTTACTTCTGTTCTAAACAAGAGTTACTTCTCAGCTAATATATTGGCATATTTGACGGTTTTGCAAGTCACTGACCTATGTTTGATATAGTATGAAATTTGTTATTTAAATATGCTGCATATATTCAGTACCATGACCTCAGTGCTATATATCATCAGTATGTTTGAAGTGGATCTTATGATTATGTAAGTGGCTATTATCATTCTTAATGTCTCACTGTTCAACACTCTGAATGATGGCCCTGGTGTTGAGCTGGCTTTTAAGTGTCACTCCTTGAAGCCCCAGTGCATTGGAATTGATGTTGTGGGAGTGCATCCACATTGCACTTTTTGTTGTTGTTCTCTTATTGTTGTTTATAATAATAATAATAATAATAATAATAATAATAATAATAGTAATAATAATAATAATAAATAATAATAATAATTATTATTATTATTATTATTGCATGTTGTTGGATTATATTAGAATTGTTTTGTCAGTTTCTAATGACATAGTTTTTTTATTTACCGGTAAAAGTAATAATACTGTGTTAAACCCTCAGCCAATCAATCATTTATTATTATTATTATTATTATTATTATATTATTATTGATGATTTGTATAGATCAATCAATAAATCAATCAATTTATTTATTCAACTCCTACAACTCATAGCATAATACAAAAAAGTTAAATTCTATTAGAAGATTGTTTCGGTGTATTACGCCGTAAACTGACTGACGTAATGTAATATTAATACCTCTCTCGTTTTAGTCACTTATCGTCTGGGGTGCTGTTCCTGTTCTTTGGTTGCTCGTTACGCTAATGATTTTCCTGCTCTACTTCTGCTATCGCTGTTGCCAACAGGATGTGGAGAAAGACCGTCGGTTGCCATGTCTGCAGTGGTCAATGGCGATCTGTGCTTTTCTATCATGGTACTACGACAGGAGAAATTGTACACTAAATCTTGTATTGAAGTTGTATATATTTTAAATTGCAAAATTCAGACTGAAATTCAAGATTGTTTGTGAGTGGGGGGGAGGGGGCTCTGCAGGGACGTCAATTGGGGTGTCCAGGGGGGAGCCGTTGCCCCCTGATTTTTAGGAGAAACATTTTTGCAAATTTTTGTGTTTTAAAGTTCAATATGTTCTCAATTGTTTTTATAATTTTATTGCAATTACTGGTATGTACTATGCAGTAGTATCGTATGTGGCATGTACTATGGACAAAAACCAATTTGCATACTGCATAAGCATTTAAAAGAATACTGCCTGCCTTGCAGTCGAAAGTCTTGCCCCCTGGAAAACAATGGAATGACGTCCCTGGGGTTTTGTGGGAAGGGAGGTCCAGACTCCAGAAGTCTGTGAAAGCAGGTTTGTTTTTTTTCCTGAAGCATTTTGAACTTTTGAAAATAGTTTTTGACTGTAAAACTACTCTTAAAAATTCTCTTTTATCAAATGGATATTTACCGTATTATGGATTTGTAAAGTAGACTTTTGAGCATTTGGGAATCTTGCAAAAGTATTTTATTAATTATCACTATTGTTAATAGTGATATTATCACTATTGTTAATAGTGATATTTTAACTACTGGTATTGTTAGTAGTGACAACTATCACTATTGTTAATAGTGATATTATCAATGCAGAGAGTTGATTCAGTGGTTTTCACACAGGCTTGCTTAGCCTCCTAAACCACTTAAAATCACATTATTATTATTATTATTATTATTATTATTATTATTATTATTATTATTATTATTATCACTATTGTTAATAGTCAATCAATTGCTAATATTCAATCAATCAATCAATCAATCAGTAAGTCAATCACTCGATCAAAGAATGGTTTAGTGATGTCCCAAGACAAAAATTTCATTTCTTCATTGTCATTTGCGATCTTTTTCTCGTTTCTTTAATGCACTTTTTTATTCATTTGCCAACAGATGGGGGTGGGGAGGGAGTTGTGGGAGCCAATGCAAACGCCTGCAATGCATGACATTGCCATCACATCAGTCCTTCGTTCCTGTTTGACGACGCAGCGAGATTGCATAAAAAACTAATGAGGAGCCATTTACACCGCGTCTCGCCACAGTCCCGCGTCCCGCAGCAGTCTAAATTGATTAGCCAAGGAACGGCCAGCGCGAAGAGATGGCGACGCCGCCGACGCCTTGAATATTTCATTCGCATTTTCTTTCTTCTCCCGATTTGCGCTTTCGAAAGGTTGGGGGTTCGGAGAATTCGGGGTTGCCGCGCTGCCCAGAAATAAATTGTCGTCCATCGAGATCTAGGGCAGGCAGGCAGGAATCGCGTAGGAAATCCGGCCCCGAAAATAGTTCTCGTTGACCCGGGGTGTTAAATCTGGATCAGAACGACTGTACCGGAGTCTGTCGGTCCCTCGACAGCGCTAAAGCCTCACAATGTGCATGTATGGGTGTGTGTGTGGTGGTGGTGGTTTGTATTCTGTGATGTATTTTTTAGCTGCGCCGTAGGAGTGGGGTTTTACGGCAACGAGGACGCGCACAGGGGCATGCAGCATCTGGTCGAGGCTGCCGAAGATGCCGTCTATATCATCGCGCGCATGAAGAATCAGGTAATTTTGCAAATTTTTTTCTCGTAATTTTCGCCTAATTAGATCCTCAATTAACATCTGAAGTGAATTTTTTCCAATATTCCTTGTCAATGTCTATTCTAAAGCATAAAAAACAGTAGGGGCTGTCCATTAGTTACGTCAACAAAATGGGGGGGGGGTGGTTTGAAAAGTTTGACAATTGTTGACAGGGGAGGGGTTCAAGAGAAGTTGATGTTAAAATTTTCACTTTTTACAAATAATCAAAAAATAGGAAATTTCATGGAATACTATTTATTACAACAAAGAAAAGCCTGACACTTTATGAGCTAAAAAGGGGCAAAGGTCATCACCACACAAAAATAATAACCTTCTAAACTTTTTAGGGAACCGTTACTGATCTTAGGGGGATCAAAATTTGTTGACATAATTATAAGGGGGTCACTGAAAGTTGACAGTTGTTGACAAAGGGGAAAGGGGGTCAAAAATTGCCACAAAATTGTTGACATTATTAATGGACAACCCCATAATTATTGTTTTATTTAATTATCATGATATGTTTGTATAAACCTTGGTTATAGTTTCTTCTCGATTTCATGAGAATTGTAATGGTTTTCGTAGACAATATGTAATGTAATGTAATAAAGGACTTATATAGCGCCTCTTAAATTACTACTCAGAGGATGGTGGTAGTAACACAGAACTTTAGAGGCATTGAGTAGAATGTGTTTTGATGAATGAGGTGAAGACTCGAAGCAAAAACAGGTCCTTGGATGTTTGCATGTATAACTTTGATGCGGTTAATAAATGGATATAAGAATGAAACCTGGATTACAGAAGCTTTGTGCTTGTGGTGGAAATTTATGGATATCTTGTCCTGCTGATCTGGATGCAAATCCGGAATGGGATTGTCGATGTGTACTGTACTTGTTCCCGAGATAAGTACCGTACACCATTTTGAGTATGTATGATGTTTATAGATGTACCCAGGAATGCAGAAAGTGTAGCCCCCCTCCTACACACACAAAGGGAATTTTGTAAGTAAGTATATCAGCTATAATGGTTAAGGCTTTCAAATTTGAGAGTGTGCAACCCAAATTTATGTTGGCAAGAAATCGTACATTTTGCAATTTCAGCAAACTACTGGTCCATAAATTAGGTCGGTTTAGGTCAGGAACCGAAAATCTGTGTCAGGACAAGTCACTAGGTTTTCTGGTCCTTCACCAGATTTCAGTAGACTAATCAGCTTAGTGATCTGAGAGGAGAGTCATAGTTTAGAACAGTAATGGATGGAAGGAAAAAGACAAAAGGCAGACCCAGGAGGAAGCTATTGGACTGGATGATGAAGACCGATGCACAGCCAATAAAGAGAGGAATTGAAAAAAATGGAGCCCTGTACCTGTCTCAAGACAGAGGTGACGATGGTGATGATGATGATGATGATGATTTTTATTATTATTATTATTATTATTATTACTATTTATCTCACTTTAAAAAACTGTTTTCCAGCTGATTTTTACGAGAAGTTGGTGCTCTTCTAGTGTCAGCACACAGTCAGATGTCCTGTGTCAGACGGCGACATCTGTTTGTCAGGCAGTTGTTGTCAGCATCTGGGTATCTGGCTCTCTCAAATATTTCCTGTGGTTGTGTGGGAATTATGTACTGCTGACACCCGGTGACAAATTATGCAGCCAATTTTGAGAAGTTCCTGCCATGCAACACTGATTTACTACAGTGCATAGTGCATGTACAGTGGATACTGTTATTATTGTTGTTAGTGTGTGTGTATGTGTGTTTGTGTGTGTGTGTGTGTATTTATGGAGCTTCAGTATATTACACCTTGTGTTTTGTCTCATCTGTTTTGACTCTGATCAAATGTGTTTGATCAAATTGAAAATTGTCTTTATTGTTCAGTGCATGCTCCATTTTCACGTATTCACACATATTGTGACTAATAATAATAATAATAATAATAATAATAATAATAATAATAATAATAATAATAATAATCTGGAGATGAAAGAGAGACATCCTTTCTCCTACAACGAATATCCCTGACACTTCAGAGATTTAATGCAGTCGCCTTCCACAGAACTATCACATAATAATAATAATTTGCTACTAAACTTAAGACGCACCTTTTCAGTTTATCATACGATTGTTCCATGTAAAGCGCTCTTGACTTTGGCCTTCGCTATGTTACCGCGCTATATAAATCATCATATAGAATAGAATAATAATAATAATAATAATAAATTTTGATTGAGTAATAATAAGGAAATATCAGTGATAATAATAGTAATAATAATAGTAATAATAATAATAATAATAAATTTTGATTGAGTAATAATAAGGAAATATCAGTGATAATAATAATAATAATAATAATAATAGTAATAATTATAATAATAATAGTAATAATAATAATAGCAACAATAATAACTGGATTTTAGATGGTTTAGTAGGATCTCTTCTGTTTTGAAACCACATCTTATTTACATTCACTGAACTGCTTCTATTGAAGTACTCACATTTCCTGCATTTAATGCTCATAGGCGGATCTACGGGGGGGGCATGCAAGCACGTGCCCCCCTCAACCCACCCAAAATTCCTGGCTCTGTAGCTGTTCACTGCTCGATATTGCACGATTTATGGATTGTTTTTTGAATGGGGTGTTAATTGGACTGAACTGTGTTCTTCTCATCTCTTGCAGCTTCCTTTTGCTTTCATTGAATTGCATATATTATGGTAATTAATGAATTCGTAGTCGGCTTTTCTAGCGCTTTTTTCGTTTCTGAATGTCCGTGTGTAACTTGTGTAGACAAAGGAATCTGCCTGTCATCGTCTAATTCACAGTTGCACAGAATAACAGTTCCAATGGAAAAGGCCAGGAGTTATATGCACTGAGAAATCTTCTGTGATGATGTAAAAAGCAGACTTCATTCATAAGCAACTGCTTCGAACATTATTTTAGTAAAAATGACAGCTTATGTTGCTTTTAAACTGACACTGACATTACCAAAGAGTTCATATTGTAAAGATAGACATTCTGTGATGAAACCCATATGGGAGTAACATGACCCTGGAAATTTAGAAATGAGAGGTTACAACCCTTCTTAAGTAATAGTTAAAGTTCTTACAGGATATTGTATTGTATTGTATTGCTTGTATTGTTTCTGTAGTATGTCTACCAAAACAATGGAATGTACCGATGAGGAAGGTGGTTGAGACTACAGATGCACAATAGAGTGTACTCTATTTTATTTTTTATAGGTTTTTGCATTTTACATTTTCTTTGAATACTTCTATGAATACTATGTAGAGCTACGGTATTCAAAGAAATATCGTAGCTCTCTCAAAGAAATACCGTAGCTCTCTCAAAGAAATACCGTAGAAATACCGTAGCTCTCTCACTCTCGCACAGATAGATAGGCCTATCTATCTGTGCCACAAAGATAGGCCTATCATTATGAGAGCACAATAAGGCATGTTAAGAGCCAGGCATGGTAGAGATTCTCCGATAGAGGACAGATCCGCCTGAATCTAATCTAATATTCAGCTTCTATAGCGCCACTTCATAATGCACAGAACCATCAGCAGATGGTATGCCAAATCAAAATCATTCACGATCCAGGTTAAAATCCAGGATAGCAGACCACACAACCAGGTGACTGTCTATGGTGGATAAGCCAGGTCAAAAACCCTAAACCATATTATTATTATTACTATTATTATTATTGTTATTATTATTAACAAGATTACCGATAGGTGCCCATAGTCGGCATCGAGCATGGTTAGTACTTGGATGGGTGACCATCCGAGGTCTTACTGTGGTTCCAGCGGCTGGCGATCCTGTTCATCGGCTATGGTGAAGATAAATGACACAACATAGAAAATGCATTGGCTAGATACTTGAGATTAATGGCATAAGCCACCAATGTCATTGTCTGCCGTCTCAGCCATTCATTTGAATCTCCTATGCAACAACCTTGCCACTGAGCATTAGTCATGTGACATGTCATCTGACATTTCGAGATTTGCAGAAACTTTGACGCTGATAAATGATGCGTGTAAGTGGTGTGGTGGAGTAGAGGGTAGGATTCAAGCCACCCAACTGGAGGGTAGCGAGTTCGAATCTGACCTTAGGCACTGCACAGTGACCTTGGGCAAATTGTTCATCGCTGACTTGATACGCACCTCAATTCTTCACTTTGTGAATGGCTTAATGTGTGTCCAAAACCATGTAATAATAATAATAATAATAATAATAATAATAATAATAATAATAATAATAATAATAATGCAGGATTTTAGCTCTAGTGATAGATTTGTGTATGCAGAACTGTTTTTGATATTTTGAAATGAAATATAATAATTATAAGAATAGTTTTTGATATTTTGAATTGTAATGTAATAATAATAATAATAATAATAATAATAATAATAATAATAATAATAATAATAATAGTCATGGTTTAGAGTGGTTCAGTTCGTGTGCCCTTTGTGAGAACCACTGTATTCCACCCATCCATTCATTCACATTATGGTCTTGCTGTGTAATAATAATAATAATAATAATAATAATAATAATAATAATAATAATAATAGCAGGGTTTAGAGTGGTTCAGTAGGGTCTGCCCTTTGTGAGAACCACTATGTTCTACCCATCCATTCATTCACATTATGGTCTTGCTGTGTAATAATAATAATAATAATAATAATAATAATAATAATAATAATAATAATAATAATAATAATAATAATAATGACTTGGTTTAGAGTGGTTCAGTAGGGTGTGCCACTGTGAGAATGTATTCCACCCATCCATTCATTCACATTATGGTCTTGCTGTGTAATAATAATAATAATAATAATAATAATAATAATAATAATAATAGCAGGGTTTAGATTCAGTAGGGTCTGCCCTTTGTGAGAACCACTATGTTCTACCCATCCATTCATTCACATTATGGTCTTGCTGTTAATAATAATAATAATAATAATAATAATAATAATAATTATAAGAGTGGTTCAGTAGGGTGTGCCCTTTGTGAGAACCACTGTTTCCACCCATCCATTCATTCACATTATTTTCTTGCTGTGTAATAATAATAATAATAATAATAATAATAATAATAATAATAATAATAATAATAATAATAATAATAGCAGGGTTTAGAGTGGTTCAGTAGGGTCTGCCCTGTGAGAACCACTATGTTCTACCCATCCATTCATTCACATTATGGTCTTGCTGTGTAATGTCATTGTTGCCTTCTTGTCCTCTGGTAGTTTGTTCCTGTATTATCTTCCTTTGTCTTCTTGTCTTTGCATCTACAAATAACATGAAAAATCCAATAACTATACAAGACCAATATCTAGTTGCTTGAACGCAGATTTGAACGCATTCTTCTTTTTCTTCCGCAGAGCATTCAACTTCAACGAAACATAAACGATACGATCGCTCAGGGCGTCGACGGAATGAAACGCAGCTACGACAACCACCCGGAGGTCAACGTCGACATCCGAACGGAGATGCACTCGCACACGGACCAGGCGTTCCGATACGCCAGGGACGTCTTTCACCACGTCTTCGACATAAACCGCAGGGCCGGTCGCGTCGACCTCACGGCGTTCGTCCGTTACACGCGGGAGTACGGCGTCTACCGGTGACGACGACTAGGGGACATTCATTCGAATCTAGTGTTGTCCCTTGGAGTTGATAATAATTATGTGGCAGCCTCTAACGATCGATTAGTCGTTATCACTGATTAGAAACTGCTGACATTTGTCATGTGTCGTACTTTTATACACTACCACCACCAGTTCTACTACTGCTACTACTACTACTACGGTACTACTGCTGCTACTGCTGCTGCTACTACTACTACTGCTACTACTACTACTACTGCTACTACTGCTACTACTGCTGCTACTGCTGCTACTGCTGCTACTACTACTGCTACTGCTGCTGCTGCTGCCACCACTGCTACTGCTGCACCTGTGCACCACCACCACTACTGCACCACCACCACTGCCACACCACCACCACCACCACCACCACCACTGCCACCACTGCTGCCACTGCCACTGCTGCTACCACCACCACCACCACCACCACTGCTACTGCTACCACCACCACCACTGCTGCTACTACTACTACTACTACTACTACTACTGCTGCTGCTGCTGCTACTACTACTACTACTAACTAATAATAATAATACTAGCAAAATGATTTTACAATGGTAATAGAAATAGCAATTATTATCATCATCAATTCAGGTGTGCTGTGTAGAAACATTCTGCCTGTAATTTGCTGACACTGTTTCTTCTCTGCGACTTTTACCCGTAACAAGGCCGTGATCTTTAATTCGGCCTTTTTCGTAGAAAAGTTACCGATATTGTAGATGGATTGCAACGTTGTTGGGTCTCTCCTGGCTGATGATTCTCTGTCTCGAGCTGTTTCTTGGAATCGGACGATCATCCAAATGTCTTCTTCTGCTGTTGGTAGTTCTTTGATATTCACTCGTAACTCAAGCTTCCAGAATTTTCCCGGCATTATAGGAAATCTGGACTAATTTGTCATCCCTGCTTACTTGCTCACTTGTGTTTGCGTTTTCTTCGAAAAACATCTTTCCAATCAATAAGATGTCTTATGTTCCTTCCTTATTTATATATATATACATAACATGTTTACAGGGTGGTGCAAAAAACCGGACTGGTCACATTTAGGTTTGCATTTAATATAGTTTGGTTTTTTGCGCCACCCTGTATATATATATATATTATATATGTAAATTATATATACACTACATATATGTGTGGCTGTTTATAAAGTGTATATCTTCTGATTTCTGTCCCACTCTGCTAACTTCGTGTATACATTTATACAGTATATATATATATATATGTATGTATGTATGTATATATATTATATATACTATTATTTTATATACTGTATATATTATATATACACTACATATATGTGTGGGTGTTTATAAAGTGTATGTCTTCTTATTTCTGTTCGTTCATTATTCAGTCGCTCATTTCCTTCGTGCGTCCAAAAGAAGATGCAGTTATTAAAATTCATGAGCGTTTATTTAGCGCCAGTCTGCTCTTTGTCCAGTTCTTTGTCTCTGTGTGTCTTGACAGTTTCTGTGCGTTTGGAATCTTCAGCCTGGTTCTCTGCTGGCTGTCGGCTGGACTGCATCTTCTGACCAGTGTCGTAAGTGTGTGTGTCTGTGTCCTTGTGTGTGTGTGGATGTGTCTGGGTGTGTGCGCATGTGTATAGTCAATATTTGATCTGCAGAAGCGCATACTGCAGGAGCTTTTTGCATCGTTAGTACAGCAAGAAGTACTCCAGTAAACGTTGTAATGCTTTACAAAGTACCGTACATTGATTGGGCTGATGACAAATTTAGATTACTTGAGTGCATGATAAGTTGATGACAGATATCACTGATGATGATGAAGATGATGATGATGATTGATGATGATGATGTTGTTGTTGCTGTTGTTGTTGATGATGATGATGATGTTTATGGTCATGACAACAATGATTTATGATTTGATTTTTGATCGTTTTCTGAGTGTATATAACTGATATACGAATAAAGCAAGAGTACTTGAAATATGAAATTATTTTAGGGAGTGGCCGATTTGTGCGTCTCTCCTCACTTATTTTTTCACGGGCTGATGTCAGAGCACATCGAACGAGGTAGGAAATCTGCCGAGGTCATTTTATCTGAAGGGTCATTTTAGGGTCATTTTATCCAAATGGTCATTTTATCCAGAGGGTCATCATGGTTGGAATGTTATGTTGTCTTTTATGTTTGAATGAAGCGATTGAGTAAGTTTTCATAAGATTACTGAGAATTTCCGAGAATTACGTAGCATTTTCACCTCGACTTTTGTTATTCTTGATTTACTGTTTTCTTTACAGATGTCATGAATTACTATCTTAAATGCGACATCAACGTAATTTCAAATCCGTTTAAGGATGTAAGTTATCTTTCTTTACAACACTTTTGTCAAGTATATCAGTTCTTAAGCTGTCTTCCATTTTAACTGATGTTATTGCATAGTCACAAGGATTTCTTGCATAGAGCTCGTCACACCGATGCTGTGCAGTGAAATTTGGGGAGTGGGGGTGGGTGGGTGGGAGGGGCAGCTGGTTGAGAAATTAAAAGAGAAGACAAAAAATACTAAATTTAAGGAATTGGCTGACTTTTATTGATGAAATCTCTCATTGTAATGAAAATTCTAAAAATCTTTGCTTCAATCATATTCTGCCTTGTATTTGAAAACCTTTATAAATATAGGCATACACGTATATATATATATATATATATATATATATATATATATATATATATATGCATACATTTATTTAAGTTTTAAAATATTTATATATGCATATAAACGTATTGAATGATTGCTTGCTTGATCGACTGATTGAGTTTATTTCCAGGTTTGTATTTTACTTACTTACTTACAAGTTATCTTGGTTATTTGTGGTTTTTAGGCTCTGCAGCATGCTTCAGACAACATAAAAGAAGCAAATGTTTCTCTTAATAAGGCCTTGACCTTGGCCAATATCTTCATTCCAACGAACGAGGTCAGGTTGGGCTTTTGTTAATCTCTCACCCGAACTTACCAGTACCTGTACAGTACCTGTGCAGTACCAGTACAGTACTTGTGCAGTATTTTTAGATGTTTGATGTATTTTCTTGTGCACTCTTAGAGTTTAAAGCTACTCTTTCTATATCTGAAATTATGCAGTATCACTGTCTTTCCACAATGCCATATTAAGTGGGATTTTAGCATTAAAACTAATGAAATCACGATAAGGTTACTGTACGTGTGAGTATTTTTAGTCTGTCCGAACTCTCTTAGCCAAATTATTTGTTGAGGCGTTGTGACTGTGTTAACATGTGCAGCTGAATTCTCCCGTTCATGATGTATACCATGGCTTGGGTAAGGCACTGGAGACATTGATGCATATAACTGAGCTTGCTGGTTGCACAAACCTACACAAAGATTACATCGGAGCAATGGAAGGCATCTGCAACATAGCACTGTATGTTTCAAAACTTTAATCTTTCATAGCTTGATGATGATGATGATGATGATGATGATGATGTTGATGATGATGATGATGATGATCATGATGATCATGATGAAAAGAAGAAGAAGAAGATGATGATGATGATGATGATGATGATGATGATGATGATGATGATGATGATGACGATGATGAAGAGAAGAAGAAGAAGATGATGATGATGATGATGATGTCGATGATGATGATGATGGTGATGGTGATAAATGGGCTTTAATTGGATCTCTCCTATGTTAAAACCACTGTCACTTATGCCCCTATGCAGTGAGGCATTTTGGGGGGAAACAAAGGAGAGGAATTCCTGGTTACTTCTTATTTTTCAACCCCCCCTCTTTAGCTAGTCCACTCTAAATGAAACAATTAAACTTCTTCTTCCACTGGTCTATGATTAACCCCCTCCACTGTTCTGACTCTCTGATTGACCTTGACTTTGACCCCTACATTTGACATTAATTTTATCGCGGACATATTTGCTGTCTTCTTGATAATGTTTGTGTAATAATGACACGATGAAATTTGAATGAGTACAACAACAGACTTTAAGATTTTCATATAATATAAATCAGGATCAGTGGCGGCTCCAGGATTTGGCAAGTTGGGGGGGGGGGGTGGGCGGCGTTGGGGTGGCAACTTCTATTCATGGGAGGCCAACCATTTGTTGTTAGGTATGTAGTATTAAGTATAGGGTCCCAACAGGAGGGACCACTGGGGGGGGGCAGGCACTTAATAGGGGGCACGGGCCCCCCTGTGGAGCCGCCACTGATCAGAATGGTGCTGTTGAATGCAAACAATGCAATTTCTGGGACTAAAGAATGCAGTCTGGGCACTAAGCATAAGATATATAAGAAGCAATTATTCTTTGCACTTGGCTGTTTTAAAAGAGTGCAGTGCATCAGTGAAACAAGGAATTTGATTTGTTGGAGAGTATTTGGAATATTATAGGAATTTGTCCTGACAATGTATTATCATCATCATCACTGAGAGATGAGTGATTGGTAGGTTGATTGAACAGTTTGCCGCATCGAGAAAAAGTTGATTGGCAATTGATGAAGGATTGATTGCCTGATTGATTGATTGATTGATGGTCAAAATATTCTCAGATTTCTCTGCAGATTTATTTGCTGCTTTCGATGGAAGTTGTTTTCGCGAGTTGGGATTTTCGCTTATTGGCCGGGCTGGACTGGACTATTGTAACTGAATCCTGGTTTTGTTCTTTTCGGGTCGATGTCTCGATGATGTCTTCGTAGGCCTGGGGCTGTTCTGCTGCTGCTGTCTCTTGGGATGACAGGTCTTCTCTTTGCCATCCTCGTTATCATAGCTTCAAGAGCATGGCGACATTTTGGTTCAACGTGAGTCGACTTGACAAATCTGTAAATGCTGGACAGTTTGGTAGACATCTGATTTCTGGTACACGATGAATTTTTAACTTCTCAAGGGCTATCATCAGTGTTGAGGTGGGGGGGGGGTTAATCCCTCATAAATTAAAAATGGGGAGGGTTGTTGTCATGGAAACTGGTAGTAAATTAGTAAATTGGTGGTTTCTTCTCACATTAGCTCATTATGGTTCGCTAAATTGGGTAAAATGTCCCCAAACTGACTGTATGGGGGTGAGGGTGGGAAGTTAAATGCTTTGGCCCTTTATTTTAACTCTTTGCCGACCAGTGTGCTATTTGTACAGGGTGGTGCAAAAAAACCAGACTAGTCACATATAGGTTTGCATTTAATATATTCCAGTTTTTTTGCACCACCCTGTAGTAGCATATGTTAGGGATGTGGTGCTATTGGAACTGACTATATCTGTGCAGTTCTCACAGCTATTCAGATGATGAAGAAGCCATGTGAGTATTTATGTGGTAAACGTGAAGTGTTGTATTGTTGCTAATATGCTGCAATGTGTGTGTCTTGTCAACAATTGAAGAATGCCAATTGTTTGATCCTTGTTTTCGTTAAATTTTTTAAAGTTTTGTGGTTTTTGTGCCTTTTTAGCATTGTGTTTTAACCTGCCTGAAATAATATAGAATTATATGTTTTCTGTTTATTGCTTTGATTTTATAGCTTATTAAATTAATTTGCATCATTACAGGGTTATTTTTAGGATTATCGACTTGGGGGGGGTGTCGGCAGTGTTTAGTCTAGACTCTGGACTCCGGGAGGGGAGAAAACTGACAAAGCCGGGGGCAGTTAGCTAGGGGCTGCTGTTAGTTAATGTAGTATGCCAACATTTCCGGGGATTTGAAATTTCCGGGGGGCAATTCCCGGAAACGGCTTGATTAAACCCTGGGTGTCGGTATATTTTGGGGTCCCTGCCGAAAAAGTCTGACAAGCACAAAAAGGTCATCTCAGGCTCGTGTTGGGGGGGGGGGTGTTGAGAGGTGTAAGAATATCCCTGTATCGCTATATTATGTAGAGAATGAATTTTGGGTTTGTTGATTTAGTTAGAACTTCAGTTGATGTCTATATTGCATGAAATCTCAGTTATTCCGTGAATGGAGAAACATCGTTGTTGGTTTTCTAGTATGAATGTCTCTTGTGCTAGCTGTTGTCTTCGCTTTTGCTTTAGCGCTTCTGCGAAGCCTGTGCAAAATTTAAAAAATTTAGCAAGTAAGAAATTCCTGAACAGCTTACTAAAAGGTGACAAGGTTCTTAACATTCACCAGCTTCAGAAAAACATCAAAGCTCACCAGGTATTTGAGAACGTGAATTGACCATTATTCACCGAATGACTGATTTTGGTAATCGAATGTTGAATGTGCCTTGATGAATTAGTCATTTTAAGGCTCAAATTAATTAATTGATTTTATGTCTGCAGTGGCGGCTCTAGGATTTGGCAAGTGGGGGCGTTGGGGTGGCAACTTCTAATCATGGGGGCAAACCATTTGTTGTTTAATGTATGTGGCATTAAGTATAGGGTCCCAACAGGGGGGCCACTGGGGGGCAGGCACTCAATAGGGGCACGCCCCCTGCCCCCCCCCCCTCGGTGGAGCCGCCACTGTATGTCTGTCTTTAAGTTTTATTTAGTTAGTTTATTTATGTATTTATGCATTCATTCATTTTTCAGTTTTATTTATATCTTTATATTTAATTTATCAATCAAGAACCAAGAACAAGACAGCAGGTTCTTTTAAATGGTCTTCGATAAAACGTTGGCTTCTTGAACAGGTTCTTGTGGTACATTACTTTATTGGAACCTTGTAAACGACAGTTTGATAGCAGCACTATTCAGTAAATTGATTGATTGATTGAGTGAGTGAGCGAGTGATTGAATGATTGATTGATTGATTGAGTGAGGGAGCGAGTGATTGAATGATTGAGTGAGTGATTGAGTGAGTGAGTGAGTGAGTGAGTGAGTGAGTGAGCAAGTGAATGAATGAGCAAATGAGTGATGGAGTCATGGAATGATTGATTGATGGATTGATTTTAAATTTGATGAGTGTATATATATATATATTCTGTCTTTCTTACTTTTTTCTTTTCCCCACTGGTCTGATTGTCCTCTACCTCCACCCCCACCCCTATCCCCACTGGTCTGACTCTGAAATACCACCCTGCATATAAGGAGGCATGTAGCTGCCATTTGTTAATTTAATTTAATTTTATGGATTAGTATACAGGGTGGTGCAAAAAACCTAACTAGTCACATTTAGGGTTGCCTTTAATATAGTCCGATTTTTTTCGCCGCCCTGTAGTTATTATCTTATTATGCAAGTTGCCTAGGCTACTGCTGCGCTGGTGCAGTGCTGCAGATGTGGACGAAGTCTGTTTAATTGTCCACTTTATATCTGGTTCGGCCACAGCAGTAGCATTTGTATAGCGCCTCTTTTTATTTCTACCCAGCGGCGGTCCTAGCATTGGAGTTGCATCACGTGATGCTAAGCTACTGGTTGCATGATATAATGATAACGAAGCTTATTGCATTTAACAGACTCAGCAGGTCTGCAAAATGTAGTGCGTTATATCCGATGTATGTTATAACCAATGCCAGTGTTTATTCTAGGCCTTCTTAGGGGGGGGGGAATTTCCCCCCAAAGTTTGAAAATTCCCCTCCAAATTTTTTTATATGTTGGCTGGGGAATGGAAATTCCCCCCCCCAAACGTGTGGAAACTCAAACCTTGTCCCCCCAAACATTTCAAAATCCCCCCCCAATGTCAAGGGGGCTAGAATAAACACTGACCAATGCAGTTCTACTGTACTCCGTTCCTGAATCCTAGAAGTTTTGCCTGTAGGTATAACGTGACCATTATATTATATTTAGACGTTTCTCTGATCACGTGATGTCGTTTTGTTTTTGTTTATTCAGCGTCTGCCACGGTCGCCCAGGAAACACCTGTGAACAGGTAATCGTGCATCGCCGCACCACCCCACCACCTGCGGTAAATACCCTTCGTCTTACGCTACATTTTAAGCTCCTCTAGATACCTAGATTAGCCGCCCATATGGCTAGCAATGGTTAATGAAATTGTAACGACTATTTCTAACAGCTTCATTGTTTAGGCCTACTCTTGAAAGCATATTTTTAATCTTTGCCCCAACGTATAAGTTTACGCATATGTTTTAAGTAAAAATTTAGGTTTGGAAGTATGGATATTCTGGGGCATATATCCTCCCATCCCTCGAGCCTCCACCCAGGGCCGTTTTAAGGCAAAGGCGTGGTCAGGACGTGCCTGGGGCCCCGCGATATTTGAGAGGCTCCGGCGGGCAATGAAAAAAATTGTTGCTTGATTTTCGATTATCTGACGCTCTAAAAGTATGGCGAACAAAATAAGGTCAGTGCCAATTTTTGGTGCTTTTTTAAAACTGCCTTTAGGGCCCCCAAACTTCTTAAGACGGCACTGCCTCCACTCGCCCCCCCCCCCGACCTCACGTGGCGTAGGTGTGAATTTTAGAGCCATGTTTTTGGTGTGTGTTTTTTTTTGTTTGCGATTCAGTACAACAGCGGGGAATTCTATAGACACTACGGAGAGATGAACCAGAAGGAGAGCGGTGCACGACCAGAATACGGCTGCCTACAGAGACCCGTCGCCTAGCATTAGCATTAGGCCAAACGCCGTCTTACGAGGCTATAGCTGCTACTACCCCACTATTACTACTACTACTACTACTACTACTGCTACTACTACTACTACTACTACTACTACTACTACTACTACTACTACTACTACTATTATTATTATTATTATTATTACTATTACTATTACCGGTACTATTATTATTGTTACTACTATTACTACTACTACTACTACTACTACTACTACTACTACTACTACTACTACTACTACTACTACAACTACTACTACTACTACTATTATTATTATTATTATTATTATTATTACTATTACTATTACCGGTACTATTATTATTGTTACTACTATTACTACTACTACTACTACTACTACTACTACTACTATTATTATTATTATTACTATTACTATTACCGGTACTATTATTATTGTTACTACTACTACTACTACTACTACTACTACTACTGCTGCTGCTGCTACTACTACTACTACTACTATTATTATTATTATTATTACTATTACTATTATTATTATTACTATTACTACTACTATTATCGTTATTATTACTATTACCGGTACTATTATTGTTACTACTATTATTACTACTACTACTACTACTACTACTACTAGTCTACTACTACCACCACCACCACCAGAGCGTTTGTGCTATATCTATGAGAAATGGATTGGAATTGACTATATTTTGCAAACAACTGTCTAATATAATTGCGTCACGTTTTGTGATCTTAGGAATGCAGTAGAATTTCGTTGTAACGTACTCTGCCAGTCTGTAAAATTCAGTACATCCGAGGTACGTTTTATCCAGTACCATCCAAATACGGGACCGTACGTTGCGGCACGTTATAATTTCTAACCGAGGACACGTTATAACCGTGTCCGTTATAACGAAGTTCTACTGTAGGCTATCTGTATATCGTCAGATAGAAAGTAGAACTCGTCACGTATAACCTGCGTATTATGTCTAATAATAATAATATTAATAATATTAATAATAATATCAATTATGCGATTACAGAGAATTTTTTCTAGCGAATTAATGTGTTTTATTAATGTGTTTTTGCTGAAGACTATTGCTAGTGTCTCGATAATGAATGATTATAGGCCCTATGTATTTATTATCGAGCCTAAAAGCTTTCTAGTTTCAATGAACCAATGGCGTTGATATGGAACCTGTGATTAGGCATAGGCCTATGGCTGGAATTTCAGGATTTTTCTGGGGTCTCACTGTTTGTAGAACAACTGAAGAAGAAGTTGCATTTCCAAACTACGTTTGACCAAGATCTTATACTCAAACAGTGTGCCACTGTGCTTACGCCTATCATAACCATAAACATTAGCCTCTCTTAATTACCTCAGGCACTTTCCCATCCTCGTTCAAAAGCTCTTTTGTCACTCCCCTGTTAAAAATCCTGGCCTTGGCAGAGAAGATCTTGATAAATAGCGCCCCATCTCCTCAAGTCTTTCTCTTCTATCAAAACTCGCCGAGAAAATTGTGCTGTCTAGGCTGAGCGAACACCTTTCAAATGACTCCATATAACACTCACCAGTCTGCCTATACTAAACATCTCTCAACTGAAACCTACATCCATGACAAAACTCGTAAATGCTATTGGGTTATCATCCCAGATGGGGGGGGGGCATTCAATAGGGGCACGACCCCTGTATAGCCGCCTCTGGTTAGAACCATGTTAACTTTTGCAAGACTAAACGCGTTTAATTAAAGAATATTATTGTGGAAATGTTAATTGGTAGATGCTTTTAGAAATGCTAGCATTTATTAAACAACGAGACCAAATCAATGTCTTCACACAAACAATTGTTAGAGAACAGATTATGCCGGAAAGTTGTTACCGTCAGTGGCGACTCCAGGATTTGGCAAGTGAGGGAGCGGGAACGTTGGGGTGGCAACCATTTGTTGATAGGTATGTAGTAGTAAGTATAGGTCCCAACAGGGAGGCACTGGGGACCAGGAATTCAATCAGGGGCACGGGGCCCCCGGGCTCCCCATGTAGAGCCGCCACTGGTTAACGTATTTGTCTCGCTGATGTAACCAGAGTTGGAAATTGGTCAGTTGGGTCAACAGTCCTCGACGGGTCTTGATCCAAGACCCGCCTAATTTTTTTAATACTGCGGGTGCATGGCTGCCATGCTGCCCACGCAGTACTCAATGGTTAATCCTGTGTGTTAATGGCGTTATTGTTGAATACGTGTGATGTTAAAATGTTGGTTGTTTTGTTCTGTGGCATTTTATTGTAGGGTATTTATGTGTTTTGTGTTCGATCGATAAGCTACTCTATATTACGTTTGACATGACTTTTAACGGCTTTGAAAAGACATTATGGGTATGTAATCGACACCAACCCGTCGGTTTAGCCTCAAGGGTTCAGTGGGTCATAGGGGGTCATTAGAAAATAAAACGAAGACCGCAAGACATATCAAAGTTCTGACTGCAGTTGATTTTTGAGAAATTTGACGAAAAATTCATCTCCGCAAATCGCTCAGATTTCGCAAGAGAATTGTAGGGGGCCTTGTAGTGATGCCTTTGGTCCATGGTTTTTTTTCGAAACTTGAGCGAAAATTTGTGGTGTCGTAGGGCTTTGATATTTACACCGATTGAAGCCCAGTCGATGTCTACAAGGAATCTGGACCCGCATTTAGGACATCTATCAGGCGTCTGACTGTTTTAGAGGTTTGAAAGTCTATATAATGTATAGCCACCATTATTATATTGCCAATAGAAAAACATTAATAGGGTGGAAAGTGACGGATTTTTCTAGTCCACTGACATCACTGCAAGGCGTTTGAGGGTCCTAAAGAGAAATTTGGGTGAAATATCGACATGAATTTTTGGGTCGCCCGAAAAATTTTCATGGACTATAGTCCATGTTTTTTTCGAAAATTGGGCGAAAATTTGTGGTGTCGTAGGGCTTTGATATTTACACCGATTGAAGCCCAGTCGATGTCTACAAGGAATCTGGACCCGCATTTAGGACATCTATCAGGCGTCTGACTGTTTTAGAGGTTTGAAAGTCTATATAATGTATAGCCACCATTATTATATTGCCAATAGAAAAAACATTAATAGGGTGGAAAGTGACGGATTTTTCTAGTCCACTGACATCACTGCAAGGCGTTTGAGGGCCCTAAAGAGAAATTTGGGTGAAATATCGACATGAATTTTTGGGTCGCCCGAAAATTTTTCATGGACTATAGTCCATGGTTTTTTTTCGAAACTTGAGCGAAAATTTGTGGTGTCGTAGGGCTTTCATATTTGCACAGATTGAAGGCCAGTCGATGTCTACAAGGAATCTGGACCCGCATTTAGGACATCTATCAGGTGTCTGATTGTTTTAGAGGTTTGAAAGTCTATATAATGTATAGCCACCATTATTATATTGCCAATAGAAAAAACATTAATAGGGTGGAAAGTGACGGATTTTTCTAGTCCACTGACATCACTGCAAGGCGTTTGAGGGTCCTAAAGAGAAATTTGGGTGAAATATCGACATGAATTTTTGGGTCGCCCGAAAATTTTTCATGGACTATAGTCCATGGTTTTTTTTCGAAAATTGGGCGAAAATTTGTGGTGTCGTAGGGCTTTCATATTTGCACAGATTGAAGGCCAGTCGATGTCTACAAGGAATCTGGACCCGCATTTAGGACATCTATCAGGTGTCTGATTGTTTTAGAGGTTTGAAAGTCTATATAATGTATAGCCACCATTATTATATTGCCAATAGAAAAACATTAATAGGGTGGAAAGTGACGGATTTTTCTAGTCCACTGACATCACTGCAAGGCGTTTGAGGGTCCTAAAGAGAAATTTGGGTGAAATATCGACATGAATTTTTGGGTCGCCCGAAAATTTTTCATGGACTATAGTCCATGGTTTTTTTCGAAAATTGGGCGAAAATTTGTGGTGTCGTAGGGCTTTCATATTTGCACAGATTGAAGGCCAGTCGATGTCTAAAGGAATCTGGACCCGCATTTAGGACATCTATCAGGTGTCTGATTGTTTTAGAGGTTTGAAAGTCTATATAATGTATAGCCACCATTATTATATTGCCAATAGAAAAAACATTAATAGGGTGGAAAGTGACGGATTTTTCTAGTCCACTGACATCACTGCAAGGCGTTTGAGGGTCCTAAAGAGAAATTTGGGTGAAATATCGACATGAATTTTTGGGTCGCCCGAAAATTTTTCATGGACTATATTGGTTTTTTTTCGAAACTTGAGCGAAAATTTGTGGTGTCGTAGGGCTTTGATATTTACACCGATTGAAGCCCAGTCGATGTCTACAAGGAATCTGGACCCGCATTTAGGATATCTATCAGGCGTCTGACTGTTTTAGAGGTTTGAAAGTCTATATAATGTATAGCCACCATTATTATATTGCCAATAGAAAAAAACATTAATAGGGTGGAAAGTGACGGATTTTTCTAGTCCACTGACATCACTGCAAGGCGTTTGAGGTCCTAAAGAGAAATTTGGGTGAAATATCGACATGAATTTTTGGGTCGCCCGAAAATTTTTCATGGACTATAGTCCATGGTTTTTTTTCGAAAATTGGGCGAAAATTTGTGGTGTCGTAGGGCTTTGATATTTACACCGATTGAAGCCCAGTCGATGTCTACAAGGAATCTGGACCCGCATTTAGGACATCTATCAGGCGTCTGACTGTTTTAGAGGTTTGAAAGTCTATATAATGTATAGCCACCATTATTATATTGCCAATAGAAAAAACATTAATAGGGTGGAAAGTGACGGATTTTTCTAGTCCACTGACATCACTGCAAGGCGTTTGAGGGTCCTAAAGAGAAATTTGGGTGAAATATCGACCTGAATTTTTGGGTCTAAAATTTTCATGGACTATAGTCCATGGTTTTTCTATCGAAACTTGAAAAGGAATCTGGACCCGCTTTTAGGACATCTATCAGGCGTCTGACTGTTTTAGAGGTTTGAAAGTCTATATCCACCATTATTATATTGCCAATAGAAAAAACATTAATAGGGTGGAAAGTGACGGATTTTTCTAGTCCACTGACATCACTGCAAAAGGTTTGAGGGTCCTAAAGAGAAATTTGGGTGAAATATCGACAAATTTTTGGGTCGCCCGAAAATTTTCATGGACTATATATAGTCCATGGTTTTTTTTCGAAACTTGGCGAAAATTTGTGGTGTCGTAGGGCTTTGATATTTACACCGATTGAAGCCCAGTCGATGTCTACAAGGAATCTGGACCCGCATTTAGGATATCTATCAGGCGTCTGACTGTTTTAGAGGTTTGAAAGTCTATATAATGTATAGCCACCATTATTATATTGCCAATAGAAAAAACATTATTAGGTGGAAAGTGACGGATTTTTCTAGTCCACTGACATCACTGCAAGGCGTTTGAGGGTCCTAAAGAGAAATTTGGGTGAAATATCGACATGAATTTTTGGGTCGCCCGAAAATTTTTCATGGACTATAGTCCATGGTTTTTTTTCGAAAATTGGGCGAAAATTTGTGGTGTCGTAGGGCTTTCATATTTGCACAGATTGAAGGCCAGTCGATGTCTACAAGGAATCTGGACCCGCATTTAGGACATCTATCAGGTGTCTGATTGTTTTAGAGGTTTGAAAGTCTATATAATGTATAGCCACCATTATTATATTGCCAATAGAAAAAACATTAATAGGGTGGAAAGTGACGGATTTTTCTAGTCCACTGACATCACTGCAAAAGGTTTGAGGGTCCTAAAGAGAAATTTGGGTGAAATATCGACATGAATTTTTGGGTCGCCCGAAAATTTTTCATGGACTATAGTCCATGGTTTTTTCGAAAATTGGGCGAAAATTTGTGGTGTCGTAGGGCTTTGATATTTACACCGATTGAAGCCCAGTCGATGTCTACAAGGAATCTGGACCCGCATTTAGGACATCTATCAGGCGTCTGACTGTTTTAGAGGTTTGAAAGTCTATATAATGTATAGCCACCATTATTATATTGCCAATAGAAAAAACATTAATAGGGTGGAAAGTGACGGATTTTTCTAGTCCACTGACATCACTGCAAGGCGTTTGAGGGTCCTAAAGAGAAATTTGGGTGAAATATCGACATGAATTTTTGGGTCGCCCGAAAATTTTCATGGACTATAGTCCATGGTTTTTTCGAAAAATTGGGCGAAAATTTGTGGTGTCGTAGGGCTTTGATATTTACACCGATTGAAGCCCAGTCGATGTCTACAAGGAATCTGGACCCGCATTTAGGACATCTATCAGGCGTCTGACTGTTTTAGAGGTTTGAAAGTCTATATAATGTATAGCCACCATTATTATATTGCCAATAGAAAAACATTAATAGGGTGGAAAGTGACGGATTTTTCTAGTCCACTGACATCACTGCAAGGCGTTTGAGGGTCCTAAAGAGAAATTTGGGTGAAATATCGACATGAATTTTTGGGTCGCCCGAAAATTTTTCATGGACTATAGTCCATGGTTTTTTTTCGAAACTTGAGCGAAAATTTGTGGTGTCGTAGGGCTTTGATATTTACACCGATTGAAGCCCAGTCGATGTCTACAAGGAATCTGGACCCGCATTTAGGATATCTATCAGGCGTCTGACTGTTTTAGAGGTTTGAAAGTCTATATAATGTATAGCCACCATTATTATATTGCCAATAGAAAAAACATTAATAGGGTGGAAAGTGACGGATTTTTCTAGTCCACTGACATCACTGCAAAAGGTTTGAGGGTCCTAAAGAGAAATTTGGGTGAAATATCGACATGAATTTTTGGGTCGCCCGAAAATTTTTCATGGTCCATGGTTTTTTTTCGAAACTTGAGCGAAAATTTGTAGTGTCGTAGGGCTTTGATATTTACACCGATTGAAGCCCAGTCGATGTCTACAAGGAATCTGGACCCGCATTTAGGATATCTATCAGGCGTCTGACTGTTTTAGAGGTTTGAAAGTCTATATAATGTATACCCAATAAACACCAAACGTTGGGCCATTGCAGGGCCGACGCGTGTAAGTGCGGGCCACATGGCGATATTGGCCGAAGACCCGCCAACAGATTTATGCCCACAGTGGGCCAATGAAGCTGGCCCAGCCGCGGCCAGTCGTCGCTTAATGCTTACCGGCGTAGTAATACGCACTATAGTTCCGGTGCACTATTTTAGCTGCTTAATCAAGTGTAAATCAACAAATAACGCATAATATTATCATAAAGTTATAATTAATTACACTTATATTAATTATAAATTAAATTAGTGCATCCTTGTTTTGAATAACACTTAATCATAACTTTTAGAAGTTTTTGTAATTCAAATAAATGTTACTGCAGGACTGATATATGGCCGCGATCTGCTGCTCTCGTTAAACCCTGTGAAGTGAGTTGAATTTATTTTTGTAACAAGTTCATTTTTAAAACAAATCTTGTAATTCAATTGTCTGCACTTAATGTGTGAGTGGTGAACTTTGCAATTTGAGGCTTCCCTATGAAACTTGGCTTGGCTCTTAAAACATTGTCATGCGCTGTTGCGCCGCCATGTGATGGTATATGTAGCACGTACGCGATCTATAATTATAATTGTGGAGGGGTGGGCGGAAACTGGCGATTAGAACCCACTGCTTACTGTTACACCTGTAATTCTCTGGTTTCTCTATTCACTGTTGTGTATAAAAGTGTAAGCATCTAGTATCGGAAAGTCGTGTCAATGTGTTCATTCATTCATTAATTCTTGGACGATTTCTATAGCGCTGTAACAAGGCTGAGGCCCACAACAAAAGCGCTTTAACATCTCAACTATACCCCAACCCAAACAGATGCGTTTTTAAGCTCTTGATGAAGTGCTCAGGAGTATTAGCCGTGGTGACATCGTCGGGAAGAGAGTTCCACAAGATGGGGTTGCCGCGTGTGAAGGATCTCTCTCCAAACTTAGTAGTCTTGGAGGAGAAGGAACCTGAAGTTTGACCCCACGACTCGAACGGGTGGCAATCTCCTATCACTGCACTGCGGTCTCTTTACAACAGAGGCGAGATACTCTGGACAGTACGGGTCCGTGTTGCTGATATGTGTGTACTTGCATAAGAATATGACATGCTTATGATGCTTATGTACAGCCAGTTGGTGCAAAATATTGTGAAATGGGTTCAAAATTTAAAATGTTGGCCTATAGTATAACAGCATTGAATGTCAGCTGGTCCAACAGATGCATTATGCAAATATAAGGAATTGTTTTAATAGATGCAATTAGCATTATGCAAATATAAGGAATTGCTTGAATAGACACAATTAGCATGTTCTCCAGTTTGTTAACGGTAATTTTAAAAGCATTTTACTATTCTTTCTTATATAGAGACTCATATAGAGAACAAGAAACACAAACAGCACTTTTTTAGTGCAAGAGTGGTGGACAGATGGAATGAACTGGATGAGGGGATAGTAACGGCTACAACTGTGAATGGGTTCAAAATAAACCTCAGTAGTTTAGGATATTATATTGGACAGGAACAACAGTGGTTCTCACACAGGGCAGTCCCTAGCGAACCACTTTAAACCTTGTTATATTATTATTATATATATTATTATATTATATTAAATCAACATGCTGTCCAGTACTGTTGTGGATGTGTTGTTCCAGCATTTGCTACCTCTGAAGAGCACTGCATGATTTTTGCAAAATTAAATCAATTGATTCCAAAATTGAGATATTGTCGCGGAGTGTCACTATACTTGTCAACAGAGGTGGAACAAGAGGCAGCAGCTTGGATGTTCCCACTATGCCTGAAGGAATGAAACTGCCAGCCGATGCAGTCAAAGATTTGAAGGATGCAGCATCTTTTGTCAAGCAGAATGAGCAAGCTGGACAAGGCTTGGTTAGATGGTGTTAATTTTATTAACTGGTACAGTAAGATCCAGGTTGAGTGTGCCCCCATTTCATCTCTGATATTTATTTCTGAATAAATATTCAGATGTTTATCTCTTAATGGGCCTTCTGTTACCCTATTTGAGCCATTTAAATATGCAAAATTCGGCTTATGTCTCAAATTAGCCTACAGCAAGATGATGTACTCTGCCGAGAACATTGAACATGCCAGTAGGGCCCAAAATTTATACTTTAGCCAATGCTATCATGTATTGGATGTGTGTGTACCGGTACATTATATGTAGCCTACCTAGTAAAATACGACGTACTTTATGAAGGTTTAACTGGAACTGTTTAGGCAAGATACTTGTCAACGTTTGGAGCGACAACTATCACCGATACAGTTAATGGTATGATGAAGGCGATTATGATGAACGAATTGTCCTGCCAATTCAACTGGGCTAGAAAACAGGGAAAGCACAGCTTCCAAGCACTGGGATTGTCACCTTCCATATGTGGTATATGCACTCTTTATTTTGTTTGCAGATTTCAGGTCACAGTGGTTGTGTTTGTATATATTTGATAAGAGTTTGAGTCATTGCAATAGATTGCTTTTTCACAATACGTCTTCAAAACAGCTGTTACAGACAAACTTTATTTATTGACACTGACTGTAATGGGCTTAAAACAATACAAAGTGATTTGCAGTTATGTGTAGGAAGTTGGTTAAACTAACAGACTATGCACCATAATGATTCCAGAGCAGCAAGCTAGAAGTCCAATTACACCAAACTCTTGATCAGTACGTTAATAATAATAATAATAATAATAATAATAATAATAATAATAATAATAAAGCATGTATTATTACTGCTCACCCAAATATATGCTGATGTCAGGCTTCATATTAAATTGACCAGTGCCAATATTTAGGTGTTATGTCTTTTGTTGTAATTGCTTGTACTGTGCAGCTCCTTCAGTTACTGTCGAGACCATGGATAGTGTTGCTGCAATAGTGCAGGCTTCTAGTGACTTGTAAATACATTGACCAACTTGCTTGAGATACCAATCGTTAGCAGCTGTGGCTGGTATGAGCTAATGCAGACGCATCTTCTTAGAAAACTCAGAGCAGATTAGCATGTTTGACCATAGGTATACATCATCTAGAATGCAACTTTAGGGTGAATATTACATGAGGTATTATTGAGAGAAAAATTATATATTTGTATTTCAAATCAACAGTATTTGATGTCTCAATACTGTTGTCTAATTTGCAGATGCTGTGCGAATTAACGAACAAACGAGAGATACCGTCAACAGGCTGGCTGAAGATAAAATTAAGGTCTGGTTGAGACAGGCTCGGGACAGAGATGGTGGTCGGAAACGTTTTCTGACTGCTGCTGCAAAGCAGTCATCTGATAAAAGACGTTTTGAACAACTTCCCTCAGACCAGGAGTCTGACAACAGTGTCAAATCTGATAACTGACCTACAGCTTCTGTTAAAACAATGTCACATATTTAAATTACGATATAGTGAAGAAATTGTTTAGAACTGGTCATTTTATTCAAATTAGTTGTTCTTTTGGACTTTCAATTTGACTACCGGTAGTTTTCATTGTTTTTTGGCAGACATTGTAGCCTTTTGTACTGTGCAGTCTGCAGCTGACCCCATGCACGCCCGCACATTGAGGCAAGAGATTACACTTGCCCTCCTGGAAAATGCAAATACCAATATTTCACACTAAAATTTGAAAACCTTGATAAAATACTAACTGTGACTATTGTGTTAAAATGTTTTTCCCCTCCTGGAAAAATTTATGTTGCATAACCGTGATCATTGTGTTTTGCTCCTCCTGGCGAAAATTCTGCGGGCGCCCATGGCTGTAACCAATTAGTAAGCAAATTTAATATCTGTTAAAGAGATTTATGAGATTTCATTGTCGTTTTTGGCTTGTATTTTTTTTATAATATCTATACCAGTAAATGAGTTGAGGCTGTAGATGGCAATCAATAATTTTCATATATTTTTGTTGTCAGATCTGATCAATAATTGATATTGGCTGTTAAAATGTTGTACCACTTACGTGAAAGTGCCGTTAGCATTATTTTTTGTTCAAAAATTGTCACAGCAATTATGTTGATACACGTATCACAATCAGTGTTTATTCTAGCCATCTTGACATTGGGGGGATTTAGAAATGTTTGGGGGGATTTAGAAATGTTTGGGGGAAGGTCTGAGTCTCCAAAACCTTGACAAGCAAAAAGAAGATCATCCATCCTTCCTAATATCCTTTACCCTTCTCAAGTTCTCATTTACCCTTCTCAAATGCCCTGGCAACCAAATAAATTGTCATCTTTACATTTTGCCCTCTCCAAAAAAAGCCCCCCATCCTCACACTTTTGGGGGGAAATTATAAAACTTTGGATGGGGAATTCCCCGAGAAGGCCTAGAATAAACACTATCACAATTGATCATCGATCTTGCATTGTAAGTTGTATGCTGACTATGTTTGTCATTGATTTTTAAAAATTAATATGTTATGTTTTAGAAGTGAAGGGTGTGAGAGTTTATATATGGTAGGATGGTGCAGTATTATATGCTGGCCCACTGAAGGACCATTGAAGGCCGGATACAGATACGAACTGAGGGCCCTTTGATGGCCGGGCATGTAGGGCCTTTATAGGACCAATTTGCAAAATCTATGAGGGCCCACTGCAGATATAAATTGAGGGCCCTTTGAGGGCCCGACATGCAGGGCCTTTATAGGGCCAATTTGCAAAATCTATGAGGGCCCAATGCAGATATGAACTGAGGGCCCTTTGATGGCCCGACATGTAGGGCCTTTATAGGACCAATTTGCAAAATCTTTGAGGGCCCAATGCAGAAAAATAGCAATTATCGACATTGGCCCCTCAAAAAAAAATTCATTGGCCATATGATAGGGCCAACAAACTGTGTTGATTGGGTAGCCACCATTATTATATTGCCAATAGAAAAAAACATTAATAGGGTGGAAAGTGACGGATTTTTCTAGTCCACTGACATCACTGCAAGGCGTTTGAGGGTCCTAAAGAGAAATTTGGGTGAAATATCGACATGAATTTTTGGGTCGCCCGAAAATTTTTCATGGACTATAGTCCATGGTTTTTTTTCGAAACTTGAGCGAAAATTTGTGGTGTCGTAGGGCTTTCATATTTGCACAGATTGAAGGCCAGTCGATGTCTACAAGGAATCTGGACCCGCATTTAGGACATCTATCAGGTGTCTGATTGTTTTAGAGGTTTGAAAGTCTATATAATGTATAGCCACCATTATTATATTGCCAATAGAAAAAACATTAATAGGGTGGAAAGTGACGGATTTTTCTAGTCCACTGACATCACTGCAAGGCGTTTGAGGGTCCTAAAGAGAAATTTGGGTGAAATATCGACATGAATTTTTGGGTCGCCCGAAAATTTTTCATGGACTATAGTCCATGGTTTTTTTTCGAAAATTGGGCGAAAATTTGTGGTGTCGTAGGGCTTTCATATTTGCACAGATTGAAGGCCAGTCGATGTCTACAAGGAATCTGGACCCGCATTTAGGACATCTATCAGGTGTCTGATTGTTTTAGAGGTTTGAAAGTCTATATAATGTATAGCCACCATTATTATATTGCCAATAGAAAAAACATTAATAGGGTGGAAAGTGACGGATTTTCTAGTCCACTGACATCACTGCAAGGCGTTTGAGGGTCCTAAAGAGAAATTTGGGTGAAATATCGACATGAATTTTTGGGTCGCCCGAAAATTTTCATGGACTATAGTCCATGGTTTTTTTCGAAAAATTGGGCGAAAATTTGTGGTGTCGTAGGGCTTTCATATTTGCACAGATTGAAGGCCAGTCGATGTCTACAAGGAATCTGGACCCGCATTTAGGACATCTATCAGGTGTCTGATTGTTTTAGAGGTTTGAAAGTCTATATAATGTATAGCCACCATTATTATATTGCCAATAGAAAAAACATTAATAGGGTGGAAAGTGACGGATTTTTCTAGTCCACTGACATCACTGCAAGGCGTTTGAGGGTCCTAAAGAGAAATTTGGGTGAAATATCGACATGAATTTTTGGGTCGCCCGAAAATTTTCATGGACTATATTGGTTTTTTTCGAAACTTGAGCGAAAATTTGTAGTGTCGTAGGGCTTTGATATTTACACCGATTGAAGCCCAGTCGATGTCTACAAGGAATCTGGACCCGCATTTAGGATATCTATCAGGCGTCTGACTGTTTTAGAGGTTTGAAAGTCTATATAATGTATAGCCACCATTATTATATTGCCAATAGAAAAAACATTAATAGGGTGGAAAGTGACGGATTTTTCTAGTCCACTGACATCACTGCAAGGCGTTTGAGGGTCCTAAAGAGAAATTTGGGTGAAATATCGACATGAATTTTTGGGTCGCCCGAAAAATTTTCATGGACTATAGTCCATGGTTTTTTTTCGAAAATTGGGCGAAAATTTGTGGTGTCGTAGGGCTTTGATATTTACACCGATTGAAGCCCAGTCGATGTCTACAAGGAATCTGGACCCGCATTTAGGACATCTATCAGGCGTCTGACTGTTTTAGAGGTTTGAAAGTCTATATAATGTATAGCCACCATTATTATATTGCCAATAGAAAAAACATTAATAGGGTGGAAAGTGACGGATTTTTCTAGTCCACTGACATCACTGCAAAAGGTTTGAGGGTCCTAAAGAGAAATTTGGGTGAAATATCGACATGAATTTTTGGGTCGCCCGAAAATTTTTCATGGACTATATATAGTCCATGGTTTTTTTTCGAAACTTGAGCGAAAATTTGTGGTGTCGTAGGGCTTTGATATTTACACCGATTGAAGCCCAGTCGATGTCTACAAGGAATCTGGACCCGCATTTAGGATATCTATCAGGCGTCTGACTGTTTTAGAGGTTTGAAAGTCTATATAATGTATAGCCACCATTATTATATTGCCAATAGAAAAAACATTATTAGGGTGGAAAGTGACGGATTTTTCTAGTCCACTGACATCACTGCAAGGCGTTTGAGGGTCCTAAAGAGAAATTTGGGTGAAATATCGACATGAATTTTTGGGTCGCCCGAAAATTTTTCATGGACTATAGTCCATGGTTTTTTTTCGAAAATTGGGCGAAAATTTGTGGTGTCGTAGGGCTTTCATATTTGCACAGATTGAAGGCCAGTCGATGTCTACAAGGAATCTGGACCCGCATTTAGGACATCTATCAGGTGTCTGATTGTTTTAGAGGTTTGAAAGTCTATATAATGTATAGCCACCATTATTATATTGCCAATAGAAAAACATTAATAGGGTGGAAAGTGACGGATTTTTCTAGTCCACTGACATCACTGCAAAAGGTTTGAGGGTCCTAAAGAGAAATTTGGGTGAAATATCGACATGAATTTTTGGGTCGCCTGAAAATTTTTCATGGACTATAGTCCATGGTTTTTTCGAAAATTGGGCGAAAATTTGTGGTGTCGTAGGGCTTTGATATTTACACCGATTGAAGCCCAGTCGATGTCTACAAGGAATCTGGACCCGCATTTAGGACATCTATCAGGCGTCTGACTGTTTTAGAGGTTTGAAAGTCTATATAATGTATAGCCACCATTATTATATTGCCAATAGAAAAAACATTAATAGGGTGGAAAGTGACGGATTTTTCTAGTCCACTGACATCACTGCAAGGCGTTTGAGGGTCCTAAAGAGAAATTTGGGTGAAATATCGACATGAATTTTTGGGTCGCCCGAAAATTTTTCATGGACTATAGTCCATGGTTTTTTCGAAAATTGGGCGAAAATTTGTGGTGTCGTAGGGCTTTGATATTTACACCGATTGAAGCCCAGTCGATGTCTACAAGGAATCTGGACCCGCATTTAGGACATCTATCAGGCGTCTGACTGTTTTAGAGGTTTGAAAGTCTATATAATGTATAGCCACCATTATTATATTGCCAATAGAAAAAACATTAATAGGGTGGAAAGTGACGGATTTTTCTAGTCCACTGACATCACTGCAAGGCGTTTGAGGGTCCTAAAGAGAAATTTGGGTGAAATATCGACATGAATTTTTGGGTCGCCCGAAAATTTTTCATGGACTATAGTCCATGGTTTTTTTTCGAAACTTGAGCGAAAATTTGTGGTGTCGTAGGGCTTTGATATTTACACCGATTGAAGCCCAGTCGATGTCTACAAGGAATCTGGACCCGCATTTAGGATATCTATCAGGCGTCTGACTGTTTTAGAGGTTTGAAAGTCTATATAATGTATAGCCACCATTATTATATTGCCAATAGAAAAACATTAATAGGGTGGAAAGTGACGGATTTTTCTAGTCCACTGACATCACTGCAAGGCGTTTGAGGGTCCTAAAGAGAAATTTGGGTGAAATATCGACATGAATTTTTGGGTCGCCCGAAAAATTTTCATGGACTATAGTCCATGGTTTTTTCGAAAATTGGGCGAAAATTTGTGGTGTCGTAGGGCTTTGATATTTACACCGATTGAAGCCCAGTCGATGTCTACAAGGAATCTGGACCCGCATTTAGGACATCTATCAGGCGTCTGACTGTTTTAGAGGTTTGAAAGTCTATATAATGTATAGCCACCATTATTATATTGCCAATAGAAAAAACATTAATAGGGTGGAAAGTGACGGATTTTTCTAGTCCACTGACATCACTGCAAGGCGTTTGAGGGTCCTAAAGAGAAATTTGGGTGAAATATCGACATGAATTTTTGGGTCGCCTGAAAATTTTTCATGGACTATAGTCCATGGTTTTTTCAAAAAATTGGGCGAAAATTTGTGGTGTCGTAGGGCTTTGATATTTACACCGATTGAAGCCCAGTCGATGTCTACAAGGAATCTGGACCCGCATTTAGGACATCTATCAGGCGTCTGACTGTTTTAGAGGTTTGAAAGTCTATATAATGTATAGCCACCATTATTATATTGCCAATAGAAAAACATTAATAGGGTGGAAAGTGACGGATTTTTCTAGTCCACTGACATCACTGCAAGGCGTTTGAGGGTCCTAAAGAGAAATTTGGGTGAAATATCGACATGAATTTTTGGGTCGCCCGAAAATTTTTCATGGACTATAGTCCATGGTTTTTTCGAAACTTGAGCGAAAATTTGTGGTGTCGTAGGGCTTTGATATTTACACCGATTGAAGCCCAGTCGATGTCTACAAGGAATCTGGACCCGCATTTAGGATATCTATCAGGCGTCTGACTGTTTTAGAGGTTTGAAAGTCTATATAATGTATAGCCACCATTATTATATTGCCAATAGAAAAAACATTAATAGGTGGAAAGTGACGGATTTTTCTAGTCCACTGACATCACTGCAAGGCGTTTGAGGGTCCTAAAGAGAAATTTGGGTGAAATATCGACATGAATTTTTGGGTCGCCCGAAAATTTTTCATGGACTATAGTCCATGGTTTTTTCGAAAACTTGAGCGAAAATTTGTGGTGTCGTAGGGCTTTGATATTTACACCGATTGAAGCCCAGTCGATGTCTACAAGGAATCTGGACCCGCATTTAGGATATCTATCAGGCGTCTGACTGTTTTAGAGGTTTGAAAGTCTATATAATGTATAGCCACCATTATTATATTGCCAATAGAAAAAAACATTAATAGGGTGGAAAGTGACGGATTTTTCTAGTCCACTGACATCACTGCAAAAGGTTTGAGGGTCCTAAAGAGAAATTTGGGTGAAATATCGACATGAATTTTTGGGTCGCCCGAAAATTTTTCATGGACTATAGTCCATGGTTTTTTTTCGAAAATTGGGCGAAAATTTGTGGTGTCGTAGGGCTTTGATATTTACACCGATTGAAGGCCAGTCGATGTCTACAAGGAATCTGGACCCGCATTTAGGACATCTATCAGGTGTCTGATTGTTTTAGAGGTTTGAAAGTCTATATAATGTATAGCCACCATTATTATATTGCCAATAGAAAAAACATTAATAGGGTGGAAAGTGACGGATTTTTCTAGTCCACTGACATCACTGCAAAAGGTTTGAGGGTCCTAAAGAGAAATTTGGGTGAAATATCGACATGAATTTTTGGGTCGCCCGAAAATTTTTCATGGACTATAGTCCATGGTTTTTTCGAAAATTGGGCGAAAATTTGTGGTGTCGTAGGGCTTTGATATTTACACCGATTGAAGCCCAGTCGATGTCTACAAGGAATCTGGACCCGCATTTAGGACATCTATCAGGCGTCTGACTGTTTTAGAGGTTTGAAAGTCTATATAATGTATAGCCACCATTATTATATTGCCAATAGAAAAAACATTAATAGGGTGGAAAGTGACGGATTTTTCTAGTCCACTGACATCACTGCAAGGCGTTTGAGGGTCCTAAAGAGAAATTTGGGTGAAATATCGACATGAATTTTTGGGTCGCCCGAAAATTTTTCATGGACCATGGTTTTTTCGAAAATTGGGCGAAAATTTGTGGTGTCGTAGGGCTTTGATATTTACACCGATTGAAGCCCAGTCGATGTCTACAAGGAATCTGGACCCGCATTTAGGACATCTATCAGGCGTCTGACTGTTTTAGAGGTTTGAAAGTCTATATAATGTATAGCCACCATTATTATATTGCCAATAGAAAAAAACATTAATAGGGTGGAAAGTGACGGATTTTTCTAGTCCACTGACATCACTGCAAGGCGTTTGAGGGTCCTAAAGAGAAATTTGGGTGAAATATCGACATGAATTTTTGGGTCGCCCGAAAATTTTCATGGACTATAGTCCATGGTTTTTCGAAAATTGGGCGAAAATTTGTGGTGTCGTAGGGCTTTGATATTTACACCGATTGAAGCCCAGTCGATGTCTACAAGGAATCTGGACCCGCATTTAGGACATCTATCAGGCGTCTGACTGTTTTAGAGGTTTGAAAGTCTATATAATGTATAGCCACCATTATTATATTGCCAATAGAAAAACATTAATAGGGTGGAAAGTGACGGATTTTTCTAGTCCACTGACATCACTGCAAGGCGTTTGAGGGTCCTAAAGAGAAAATTTGGGTGAAATATCGACATGAATTTTGGGTCGCCCGAAATTTTTCATGGACTATATAGTCCATGGTTTTTTTCGAAACTTGAGCGAAAATTTGTGGTGTCGTAGGGCTTTGATATTTACACCGATTGAAGCCCAGTCGATGTCTACAAGGAATCTGGACCCGCATTTAGGATATCTATCAGGCGTCTGACTGTTTTAGAGGTTTGAAAGTCTATATAATGTATAGCCACCATTATTATATTGCCAATAGAAAAAACATTAATAGGGTGGAAAGTGACGGATTTTTCTAGTCCACTGACATCACTGCAAGGCGTTTGAGGGTCCTAAAGAGAAATTTGGGTGAAATATCGACATGAATTTTTGGGTCGCCTGAAAATTTTTCATGGACTATAGTCCATGGTTTTTTTCGAAAATTGGGCGAAAATTTGTGGTGTCGTAGGGCTTTGATATTTACACCGATTGAAGCCCAGTCGATGTCTACAAGGAATCTGGACCCGCATTTAGGACATCTATCAGGCGTCTGACTGTTTTAGAGGTTTGAAAGTCTATATAATGTATAGCCACCATTATTATATTGCCAATAGAAAAAACATTAATAGGTGGAAAGTGACGGATTTTTCTAGTCCACTGACATCACTGCAAGGCGTTTGAGGGTCCTAAAGAGAAATTTGGGTGAAATATCGACATGAATTTTTGGTCGCCTGAAAATTTTTCATGGACTATAGTCCATGGTTTTTTTCGAAAATTGGGCGAAAATTTGTGGTGTCGTAGGGCTTTGATATTTACACCGATTGAAGCCCAGTCGATGTCTACAAGGAATCTGGACCCGCATTTAGGACATCTATCAGGCGTCTGACTGTTTTAGAGGTTTGAAAGTCTATATAATGTATAGCCACCATTATTATATTGCCAATAGAAAAACATTAATAGGGTGGAAAGTGACGGATTTTTCTAGTCCACTGACATCACTGCAAAAAAGGTTTGAGGGTCCTAAAGAGAAATTTGGGTGAAATATCGACATGAATTTTTGGGTCGCCCGAAAATTTTTCATGGACTATAGTCCATGGTTTTTTTTCGAAACTTGAGCGAAAATTTGTAGTGTCGTAGGGCTTTGATATTTACACCGATTGAAGCCCAGTCGATGTCTACAAGGAATCTGGACCCGCATTTAGGATATCTATCAGGCGTCTGACTGTTTTAGAGGTTTGAAAGTCTATATAATGTATAGCCACCATTATTATATTGCCAATAGAAAAAACATTATTAGGGTGGAAAGTGACGGATTTTTCTAGTCCACTGACATCACTGCAAGGCGTTTGAGGGTCCTAAAGAGAAATTTGGGTGAAATATCGACATGAATTTTTGGGTCGCCCGAAAATTTTTCATGGACTATAGTCCATGGTTTTTTTTCGAAAATTGGGCGAAAATTTGTGGTGTCGTAGGGCTTTGATATTTACACCGATTGAAGGCCAGTCGATGTCTACAAGGAATCTGGACCCGCATTTAGGACATCTATCAGGTGTCTGATTGTTTTAGAGGTTTGAAAGTCTATATAATGTATAGCCACCATTATTATATTGCCAATAGAAAAAACATTAATAGGGTGGAAAGTGACGGATTTTTCTAGTCCACTGACATCACTGCAAAAGGTTTGAGGGTCCTAAAGAGAAATTTGGGTGAAATATCGACATGAATTTTTGGGTCGCCCGAAAATTTTTCATGGACTATAGTCCATGGTTTTTTCGAAAATTGGGCGAAAATTTGTGGTGTCGTAGGGCTTTGATATTTACACCGATTGAAGCCCAGTCGATGTCTACAAGGAATCTGGACCCGCATTTAGGACATCTATCAGGCGTCTGACTGTTTTAGAGGTTTGAAAGTCTATATAATGTATAGCCACCATTATTATATTGCCAATAGAAAAAACATTAATAGGGTGGAAAGTGACGGATTTTTCTAGTCCACTGACATCACTGCAAGGCGTTTGAGGGTCCTAAAGAGAAATTTGGGTGAAATATCGACATGAATTTTTGGGTCGCCCGAAAATTTTTCATGGACCATGGTTTTTTCGAAAATTGGGCGAAAATTTGTGGTGTCGTAGGGCTTTGATATTTACACCGATTGAAGCCCAGTCGATGTCTACAAGGAATCTGGACCCGCATTTAGGACATCTATCAGGCGTCTGACTGTTTTAGAGGTTTGAAAGTCTATATAATGTATAGCCACCATTATTATATTGCCAATAGAAAAAACATTAATAGGTGGAAAGTGACGGATTTTTCTAGTCCACTGACATCACTGCAAAAGGTTTGAGGGTCCTAAAGAGAAATTTGGGTGAAATATCGACATGAATTTTTGGGTCGCCCGAAAATTTTCATGGACTATAGTCCATGGTTTTTTCGAAAATTGGGCGAAAATTTGTGGTGTCGTAGGGCTTTGATATTTACACCGATTGAAGCCCAGTCGATGTCTACAAGGAATCTGGACCCGCATTTAGGACATCTATCAGGCGTCTGACTGTTTTAGAGGTTTGAAAGTCTATATAATGTATAGCCACCATTATTATATTGCCAATAGAAAAACATTAATAGGGTGGAAAGTGACGGATTTTTCTAGTCCACTGACATCACTGCAAGGCGTTTGAGGGTCCTAAAGAGAAATTTGGGTGAAATATCGACATGAATTTTTGGGTCGCCCGAAAATTTTTCATGGACTATAGTCCATGGTTTTTTCGAAAAATTGGGCGAAAATTTGTGGTGTCGTAGGGCTTTGATATTTACACCGATTGAAGCCCAGTCGATGTCTACAAGGAATCTGGACCCGCATTTAGGACATCTATCAGGCGTCTGACTGTTTTAGAGGTTTGAAAGTCTATATAATGTATAGCCACCATTATTATATTGCCAATAGAAAAAAACATTAATAGGGTGGAAAGTGACGGATTTTTCTAGTCCACTGACATCACTGCAAGGCGTTTGAGGGTCCTAAAGAGAAATTTGGGTGAAATATCGACATGAATTTTTGGGTCGCCCGAAAATTTTTCATGGACTATAGTCCATGGTTTTTTTTCGAAAATTGGGCGAAAATTTGTGGTGTCGTAGGGCTTTGATATTTACACCGATTGAAGCCCAGTCGATGTCTACAAGGAATCTGGACCCGCATTTAGGATATCTATCAGGCGTCTGACTGTTTTAGAGGTTTGAAAGTCTATATAATGTATAGCCACCATTATTATATTGCCAATAGAAAAACATTATTAGGTGGAAAGTGACGGATTTTTCTAGTCCACTGACATCACTGCAAGGCGTTTGAGGGTCCTAAAGAGAAATTTGGGTGAAATATCGACATGAATTTTTGGGTCGCCCGAAAATTTTTCATGGACTATAGTCCATGGTTTTTTTTCGAAACTTGAGCGAAAATTTGTGGTGTCGTAGGGCTTTGATATTTACACCGATTGAAGCCCAGTCGATGTCTACAAGGAATCTGGACCCGCATTTAGGATATCTATCAGGCGTCTGACTGTTTTAGAGGTTTGAAAGTCTATATAATGTATAGCCACCATTATTATATTGCCAATAGAAAAAACATTATTAGGGTGGAAAGTGACGGATTTTTCTAGTCCACTGACATCACTGCAAGGCGTTTGAGGGTCCTAAAGAGAAATTTGGGTGAAATATCGACATGAATTTTTGGGTCGCCCGAAAATTTTTCATGGACCATGGTCCATGGTTTTTTTTCGAAAATTGGGCGAAAATTTGTGGTGTCGTAGGGCTTTCATATTTGCACAGATTGAAGGCCAGTCGATGTCTACAAGGAATCTGGACCCGCATTTAGGACATCTATCAGGTGTCTGATTGTTTTAGAGGTTTGAAAGTCTATATAATGTATAGCCACCATTATTATATTGCCAATAGAAAAACATTAATAGGTGGAAAGTGACGGATTTTTCTAGTCCACTGACATCACTGCAAAAGGTTTGAGGGTCCTAAAGAGAAAATTTTGGTGAAATATCGACATGAATTTTTGGGTCGCCCGAAAATTTTCATGGACTATAGTCCATGGTTTTTTCGAAAATTGGGCGAAAATTTGTGGTGTCGTAGGGCTTTGATATTTACACCGATTGAAGCCCAGTCGATGTCTACAAGGAATCTGGACCCGCATTTAGGACATCTATCAGGCGTCTGACTGTTTTAGAGGTTTGAAAGTCTATATAATGTATAGCCACCATTATTATATTGCCAATAGAAAAAAACATTAATAGGGTGGAAAGTGACGGATTTTTCTAGTCCACTGACATCACTGCAAGGCGTTTGAGGGTCCTAAAGAGAAATTTGGGTGAAATATCGACATGAATTTTTGGGTCGCCCGAAAATTTTTCATGGACTATAGTCCATGGTTTTTTCGAAAATTGGGCGAAAATTTGTGGTGTCGTAGGGCTTTGATATTTACACCGATTGAAGCCCAGTCGATGTCTACAAAGGAATCTGGACCCGCATTTAGGACATCTATCAGGCGTCTGACTGTTTTAGAGGTTTGAAAGTCTATATAATGTATAGCCACCATTATTATATTGCCAATAGAAAAAACATTAATAGGGTGGAAAGTGACGGATTTTTCTAGTCCACTGACATCACTGCAAGGCGTTTGAGGGTCCTAAAGAGAAATTTGGGTGAAATATCGACATGAATTTTTGGGTCGCCCGAAAATTTTTCATGGACTATAGTCCATGGTTTTTTTTCGAAACTTGAGCGAAAATTTGTGGTGTCGTAGGGCTTTGATATTTACACCGATTGAAGCCCAGTCGATGTCTACAAGGAATCTGGACCCGCATTTAGGATATCTATCAGGCGTCTGACTGTTTTAGAGGTTTGAAAGTCTATATAATGTATAGCCACCATTATTATATTGCCAATAGAAAAAAACATTAATAGGGTGGAAAGTGACGGATTTTTCTAGTCCACTGACATCACTGCAAAAGGTTTGAGGGTCCTAAAGAGAAATTTGGGTGAAATATCGACATGAATTTTTGGGTCGCCCGAAAATTTTTCATGGTCCATGGTTTTTTTTCGAAACTTGAGCGAAAATTTGTAGTGTCGTAGGGCTTTGATATTTACACCGATTGAAGCCCAGTCGATGTCTACAAGGAATCTGGACCCGCATTTAGGATATCTATCAGGCGTCTGACTGTTTTAGAGGTTTGAAAGTCTATATAATGTATAGCCACCATTATTATATTGCCAATAGAAAAAAACATTAATAGGGTGGAAAGTGACGGATTTTTCTAGTCCACTGACATCACTGCAAGGCGTTTGAGGGTCCTAAAGAGAAATTTGGGTGAAATATCGACATGAATTTTTGGGTCGCCCGAAAATTTTTCATGGACTATAGTCCATGGTTTTTTTTCGAAAATTGGGCGAAAATTTGTGGTGTCGTAGGGCTTTGATATTTACACCGATTGAAGCCCAGTCGATGTCTACAAGGAATCTGGACCCGCATTTAGGATATCTATCAGGCGTCTGACTGTTTTAGAGGTTTGAAAGTCTATATAATGTATAGCCACCATTATTATATTGCCAATAGAAAAAACATTATTAGGGTGGAAAGTGACGGATTTTTCTAGTCCACTGACATCACTGCAAGGCGTTTGAGGTCCTAAAGAGAAATTTGGGTGAAATATCGACATGAATTTTTGGGTCGCCCGAAAATTTTTCATGGACTATAGTCCATGGTTTTTTTTCGAAAACTTGGCGAAAATTTGTGGTGTCGTAGGGCTTTGATATTTACACCGATTGAAGCCCAGTCGATGTCTACAAGGAATCTGGACCCGCATTTAGGATATCTATCAGGCGTCTGACTGTTTTAGAGGTTTGAAAGTCTATATAATGTATAGCCACCATTATTATATTGCCAATAGAAAAACATTATTAGGGTGGAAAGTGACGGATTTTTCTAGTCCACTGACATCACTGCAAGGCGTTTGAGGGTCCTAAAGAGAAATTTGGGTGAAATATCGACATGAATTTTTGGGTCGCCCGAAAATTTTTTCATGGACCATGGTCCATGGTTTTTTTCGAAAATTGGGCGAAAATTTGTGGTGTCGTAGGGCTTTCATATTTGCACAGATTGAAGGCCAGTCGATGTCTACAAGGAATCTGGACCCGCATTTAGGACATCTATCAGGTGTCTGATTGTTTTAGAGGTTTGAAAGTCTATATAATGTATAGCCACCATTATTATATTGCCAATAGAAAAAACATTAATAGGTGGAAAGTGACGGATTTTTCTAGTCCACTGACATCACTGCAAAAGGTTTGAGGGTCCTAAAGAGAAATTTGGGTGAAATATCGACATGAATTTTTGGGTCGCCTGAAAATTTTTCATGGACTATAGTCCATGGTTTTTTCGAAAATTGGGCGAAAATTTGTGGTGTCGTAGGGCTTTGATATTTACACCGATTGAAGCCCAGTCGATGTCTACAAGGAATCTGGACCCGCATTTAGGACATCTATCAGGCGTCTGACTGTTTTAGAGGTTTGAAAGTCTATATAATGTATAGCCACCATTATTATATTGCCAATAGAAAAACATTAATAGGGTGGAAAGTGACGGATTTTTCTAGTCCACTGACATCACTGCAAGGCGTTTGAGGGTCCTAAAGAGAAATTTGGGTGAAATATCGACATGAATTTTTGGGTCGCCCGAAAATTTTTCATGGACTATAGTCCATGGTTTTTTCGAAAATTGGGCGAAAATTTGTGGTGTCGTAGGGCTTTGATATTTACACCGATTGAAGCCCAGTCGATGTCTACAAAGGAATCTGGACCCGCATTTAGGACATCTATCAGGCGTCTGACTGTTTTAGAGGTTTGAAAGTCTATATAATGTATAGCCACCATTATTATATTGCCAATAGAAAAAACATTAATAGGGTGGAAAGTGACGGATTTTTCTAGTCCACTGACATCACTGCAAGGCGTTTGAGGGTCCTAAAGAGAAATTTGGGTGAAATATCGACATGAATTTTTGGGTCGCCCGAAAATTTTCATGGACTATAGTCCATGGTTTTTTTCGAAACTTGAGCGAAAATTTGTGGTGTCGTAGGGCTTTGATATTTACACCGATTGAAGCCCAGTCGATGTCTACAAGGAATCTGGACCCGCATTTAGGATATCTATCAGGCGTCTGACTGTTTTAGAGGTTTGAAAGTCTATATAATGTATAGCCACCATTATTATATTGCCAATAGAAAAAAACATTAATAGGGTGGAAAGTGACGGATTTTTCTAGTCCACTGACATCACTGCAAGGCGTTTGAGGGTCCTAAAGAGAAATTTGGGTGAAATATCGACATGAATTTTTGGGTCGCCTGAAAATTTTTCATGGACTATAGTCCATGGTTTTTTTTCGAAACTTGAGCGAAAATTTGTGGTGTCGTAGGGCTTTGATATTTACACCGATTGAAGCCCAGTCGATGTCTACAAGGAATCTGGACCCGCATTTAGGATATCTATCAGGCGTCTGACTGTTTTAGAGGTTTGAAAGTCTATATAATGTATAGCCACCATTATTATATTGCCAATAGAAAAAACATTATTAGGGTGGAAAGTGACGGATTTTTCTAGTCCACTGACATCACTGCAAGGCGTTTGAGGGTCCTAAAGAGAAATTTGGGTGAAATATCGACATGAATTTTTGGGTCGCCCGAAAATTTTTCATGGACTATAGTCCATGGTTTTTTTTCGAAAATTGGGCGAAAATTTGTGGTGTCGTAGGGCTTTCATATTTGCACAGATTGAAGGCCAGTCGATGTCTACAAGGAATCTGGACCCGCATTTAGGACATCTATCAGGTGTCTGATTGTTTTAGAGGTTTGAAAGTCTATATAATGTATAGCCACCATTATTATATTGCCAATAGAAAAAACATTAATAGGGTGGAAAGTGACGGATTTTCTAGTCCACTGACATCACTGCAAAAGGTTTGAGGGTCCTAAAGAGAAATTTGGGTGAAATATCGACATGAATTTTTGGGTCGCCTGAAAATTTTTCATGGACTATAGTCCATGGTTTTTTCGAAAATTGGGCGAAAATTTGTGGTGTCGTAGGGCTTTGATATTTACACCGATTGAAGCCCAGTCGATGTCTACAAGGAATCTGGACCCGCATTTAGGACATCTATCAGGCGTCTGACTGTTTTAGAGGTTTGAAAGTCTATATAATGTATAGCCACCATTATTATATTGCCAATAGAAAAAACATTAATAGGGTGGAAAGTGACGGATTTTTCTAGTCCACTGACATCACTGCAAGGCGTTTGAGGGTCCTAAAGAGAAATTTGGGTGAAATATCGACATGAATTTTTGGGTCGCCCGAAAATTTTTCATGGACTATAGTCCATGGTTTTTTTTCGAAACTTGAGCGAAAATTTGTGGTGTCGTAGGGCTTTGATATTTACACCGATTGAAGCCCAGTCGATGTCTACAAGGAATCTGGACCCGCATTTAGGATATCTATCAGGCGTCTGACTGTTTTAGAGGTTTGAAAGTCTATATAATGTATAGCCACCATTATTATATTGCCAATAGAAAAAAACATTAATAGGGTGGAAAGTGACGGATTTTTCTAGTCCACTGACATCACTGCAAGGCGTTTGAGGGTCCTAAAGAGAAATTTGGGTGAAATATCGACATGAATTTTTGGGTCGCCGAAAATTTTTCATGGACTATAGTCCATGGTTTTTTTTCGAAACTTGAGCGAAAATTTGTGGTGTCGTAGGGCTTTGATATTTACACCGATTGAAGCCCAGTCGATGTCTACAAGGAATCTGGACCCGCATTTAGGATATCTATCAGGCGTCTGACTGTTTTAGAGGTTTGAAAGTCTATATAATGTATAGCCACCATTATTATATTGCCAATAGAAAAACATTAATAGGGTGGAAAGTGACGGATTTTTCTAGTCCACTGACATCACTGCAAGGCGTTTGAGGGTCCTAAAGAGAAATTTGGGTGAAATATCGACATGAATTTTTGGGTCGCCCGAAAATTTTTCATGGACTATAGTCCATGGTTTTTTTCGAAATTGGGCGAAAATTTGTGGTGTCGTAGGGCTTTGATATTTACACCGATTGAAGCCCAGTCGATGTCTACAAGGAATCTGGACCCGCATTTAGGACATCTATCAGGCGTCTGACTGTTTTAGAGGTTTGAAAGTCTATATAATGTATAGCCACCATTATTATATTGCCAATAGAAAAAACATTAATAGGGTGGAAAGTGACGGATTTTTCTAGTCCACTGACATCACTGCAAGGCGTTTGAGGGTCCTAAAGAGAAATTTGGGTGAAATATCGACATGAATTTTTGGGTCGCCTGAAAATTTTTCATGGACTATAGTCCATGGTTTTTTCGAAACTTGAGCGAAAATTTGTGGTGTCGTAGGGCTTTGATATTTACACCGATTGAAGCCCAGTCGATGTCTACAAGGAATCTGGACCCGCATTTAGGATATCTATCAGGCGTCTGACTGTTTTAGAGGTTTGAAAGTCTATATAATGTATAGCCACCATTATTATATTGCCAATAGAAAAAAACATTAATAGGGTGGAAAGTGACGGATTTTTCTAGTCCACTGACATCACTGCAAGGCGTTTGAGGGTCCTAAAGAGAAATTTGGGTGAAATATCGACATGAATTTTTGGGTCGCCCGAAAATTTTTCATGGACTATAGTCCATGGTTTTTTTTCGAAACTTGAGCGAAAATTTGTGGTGTCGTAGGGCTTTGATATTTACGCACCGATTGAAGCCCAGTCGATGTCTACAAGGAATCTGGACCCGCATTTAGGATATCTATCAGGCGTCTGACTGTTTTAGAGGTTTGAAAGTCTATATAATGTATAGCCACCATTATTATATTGCCAATAGAAAAAAACATTAATAGGGTGGAAAGTGACGGATTTTTCTAGTCCACTGACATCACTGCAAGGCGTTTGAGGGTCCTAAAGAGAAATTTGGGTGAAATATCGACATGAATTTTTGGGTCGCCCGAAAATTTTTCATGGACTATAGTCCATGGTTTTTTTTCGAAACTTGAGCGAAAATTTGTGGTGTCGTAGGGCTTTGATATTTACACCGATTGAAGCCCAGTCGATGTCTACAAGGAATCTGGACCCGCATTTAGGATATCCTGGGGTGGGGCCCGTACCGGGCCGGGCGCCTCGGTACGGGCTACGGGCCTCGAGGTACGGGCTACGGGCGCAAATGTACGGGCTACGGGCCTTGTACGGGCCGGGCGCTAACAATATTTCTTTAATAAATTCAAGTTTATATTTGTTTAGTCTTGCCTTTTCCCTCCTCTTTTCCTAACAGCAACAAAATATTAATGTTCTATTGACAATTATATATACAATAGCTACAACTAAGCTGTGCTACAACTAAGCTGTAATAAAAATTTTAATTAGGGATCAGCTAAGAAAATAATTTTTAAAATATATTTAATGAAAATTATTTGATTTTGAGTTTACAAACGAATATTGTATTTAATATCCTGTTAGCAGATTATACTTTTATTAAATTACCTTGCAGCCCCGCCCGTACCTCGGGCCGGGCGGCAAGGTACGGGCTACGGGCTACGGGCCGGGCGGGCCTCAAAGCTCGGGCCTCGGGCTCGGGCTCGGGCCGGGCCCCACCCCAGAGGATATCTATCAGGCGTCTGACTGTTTTAGAGGTTTGAAAGTCTATATAATGTATAGCCACCATTATTATATTGCCAATAGTGATGAAAAATTCATGTCCGAAATTCGCTCAGATTTCGCAAAATAATTGTAGGGGCCTTGTAGTTATCGCTTTGCAGCAGAAAATTTGACCGTATTCGCCTCTAATCTGTCGATTTTTCTACTAATACGATTTCTCGCATTTTCTTAATATATCAATTAGCATATAAATCGAAGACCGCGAGAGTTATCAAAGGTCTAATTGCAGATTCTTAGAGGACTTCAAAAGGGGGGAGTTTCGAGAGTATCCGGTCTTTATAGACGTGCCTGGTCAGGGCCGACATAAGGGGCCTCATAGGCTAACTGGCACAAGGCCTCATTTGTACTAAATACGCTTACAGTTTATAATAATGACTCCCCATTCATTATATATATATATATATATATATATATATATATATATATATATATATATACTGTATATATAATAATGACGGGGAGTGATTATTTTATAAGGAGGGTTATTATAATATGCTACTCCGGCACTGGAAGTCACAGTAACCCATTCTACCGATAGCGACCGCATGACGAATCAAGGAGGAAGACTCAGGAACAAGATCCAGAATTCTTCAGGAATTTCCTCGTGCTCTCGACAAACGCGATGACGCCACGATGACGTCACTGCCGACGGTCACGGATCGTTACACCTATAGTTTTGCTCACCTGTCATCGACCATCAGAGGTTTGAGTCAAAATCAAAGGTGTGGCGATCGTACGTGATTCTGCTCTGTTTCGGGCGCCCTTGTCAATCAATCAATAAATCAATCAATCAACCATGCAGTCAATCTATCAATAGATCGATAAATAATAATAATAATAATGATAATAATAATAATAATAATAATAATAATAATAATAATCTGCAATGCCTAATCTGATATTCAATTGTACTTAGGCAGTGGCGGCTCCACCGGGGTGGCCAGGGGGGCCCGTGCCCCCCTATTGAGAGCCTGGCCCCCAGTGGCCCCCCAGTCGGGACCCTATACTTAATGCTATATACATTAAACAACAAATGGTTGGCCCCCATGATTAGAAGTTCCCCCAACGCCCCCACTTGCCAAATCCTAGAGCCGCCACTGTACTTAGGTCTACAGGTTACTTAGGTTACTTTTAGGTGCGCTCAATAATAGCTGATACAGTCTTATCATTTAATTCGCTTAATAATCTGTCTTCTACTCTGACAATAAATAATAATAATAATAATAATAATAATAATAATAATAATAATAATAAAAACATCCAGCTTGATCGTTGACGGATTAGCAATAGGCCTTATCAAATAGGCCTACGAAATTAGCGAGGTCTGAATCATGTCATCCTATAAACGCCATGAACACATCTCAGATCTAATCTAATATATAATCGGATGTTAAACTTCTATAGCGCCACATCACAGCGCACCCAAACATCGTTCGATGGCACGCCAAATCACAATCGCCCAAGGACCGCGCCAAATGGGCCATTCCGGACATAGCCTAAGACCGGACATAGCCTAAGACCGGACATAGCCTAAGACCGGACATAGCCTAAGACCGGACAAGAGGTCAGACAGACATCAGTTAAAACAACTCACTTTCAACATGTTGGAATCTACTACAATGTGCAGCAGTGTTTAATCTAGGCCGTTTCCGGGGGAAAATCGCCCTTCCCCCCGGAAATTTCAAATTCCCCCCGGAAATTTTGGAAAACTGCATGGACCAACAGTGTCTCCTAGTAGAATTCCCCCCGGTTTGTAAGTTTTCCCCTCGGATTTTTGAGTTCCCCCGGAGTCCAGGAGTCTAGATTAAACACTGATGTGCAGTGCAATATGTTGCCCAGATAGGGCCTACACAAAAAACAGACTGAATAGCACATCTACGAGACTACAATGAAATTACGCAAAGAAAATAAAATTTGTAGCCATGAGGGGGTACGGGGGGGCAGGGAGGCGACCCCTATTCGGACAGGGATCGGTTGTGAGATTCTTCGAAAACCGGTGAGGAGTGGAGTAGCGGGTGGGGGTAGGGTAGTATCAGAGCGAGGGGAACCGTACCAGGTTTCGGTGGCGTCGCTAGGGTTGGTGTCACCCAGTGCGGTAAAATCGTGGTGTCACCCATTTAGACTTGAGACCTCTTTTAAATGATCTTCCTTATTTTTTTCTTTTATCCTTCTCAAATGCCGTGACAAGAAAAAAGGTCATCCTTGTTTGGTGTCACCCCCCCCCCAGGTGGTGTCACCCGGTGCGGTCTGCACCTCCTTCACACCCTCGCGACGCCACTGCCAGACTTCAAAGCGTTTGAGACGACCACGTTTTTTTGCTCGTCAAGACCTTTTGGCAGAAAATGTCGATGTACCCCCCTCCACTGTTCTGAAATCCTGGCTACGCCACTGCACTTACATCAACGAATCAACAACTGTTATCAAGGAAGGTCTAAATAGAGTAGCCAGTATGTCGATAATAATAATAATAATAATAATAATAATAATAATAATAATAATAATAATAATAATAATAATAATAATAATAATAATAATAATAATAATAATAATAGACCTAAACTGAATTCGATACAGGCCTATGGCCATATGTCTACCATTAGGCCTAACTGGTACAGCAACTTCAATAACTTTATTAATATTATTATTAATATTATTATTAATATTATTAATATTATTATTATTATTACTCTTATCATCATCATCATCATCATCGTCGTCGTCGTCGTCATAAGTAGGCCTTTATGAATTTAGCAAATAGGTCTTTCCGCATTTCCATTATAACTGCCTTTTGAATGTTTTCCTACTGGATTTCAATGGGACCACAAAACAGTTTATTTGTACAGAAGGCTTACAGTTAAAGATGAGTAGGTGGGGAGTAACCATGCATTATGTAGGCCAGGCTTACATGACCCTATGGACGCTTAGTTAGCCTAACGTGTGTGCGTAGTACTGCGTACACATATACAGTACAGCGCTCAATCAGCGTTTCTCACTGGCGATTATAATTAGGCCTATTTTCCTGATTAGTTCTAGGCCTGGTTTCAACAAAATCGCAAAAAACAAAATATCCCTTGGTCGTCTTAGAACAGATAGGAAATACACAGCGAAACAAGCAGACGATTTCGATTATTACCGGTATTAAATCGAAACGACAACTCTCCCCGACCCCTCCTCCCACTCCAACCCACACTCTATACCAGATACGCCGTGCAGTTGATGATCCATATGGTAGCGATTTGCTGAATCACTTTCCAGGGCGGCGCTCGAATCTGGTGGAGAGTAAACTACGCGGTAACTCGCCCGAGATTTTTATCTTTTCGCGCCTCGGGCAGCAAATCGCTCGGCGTGCAGACGATAGGAAGACATCATCCTCTTCGGGGGAAAAACAAACCCCGTTTACTGCGGTCTCGTCTGCTCCGCTAGAATCGCCCCCGTACGTCGTTTCTCTTCTGTCCGAATTCGACTGAAGACGCAACCTACACTTGAACGAGATTTAGCGTCTATAGCGTTCTCCCCCGATTAATCCAGACCGCCTGGGCGAGCGACCGGGCGACCGGGCGACGGGGCTAGCGTGGCCGAGTGTCCGCCGCCGCCGCCGCCGCCGCCGCCGCCGCCGCCGCCGCCGCCGCCGCCGCCGCCGCCGACCGAGAAGGCGCGCTGGATTCATGGAGGCGGCGGCGGCGGCGACGGGCAGCTTTCGATGCCCGGGGGCAAATCCGCACGCGGCTTTCCATCGCTGCAGCCGGGGCCTACTGCATTATCCCCGGTGTGCGTAGACCTGCCGGGCTGCGCAGTCCGCCGCCGCTGCTGCTGCTGCTGCTGCTGCTGCTGGTCTTTTGGCCGGCGCGTTCTTACGGGAAATCGAACTGCGTGTCGTTTCCATGGTTACGAAACTCTCTTCAGAAAAGCGTCGCTTTGCCGCCGTTGTCTATATCCAAACGGTCCTGCTTCGAGTGTCTTTGTTGTGTTGTGTTTAAAAATAAACGGTTTCCTTTCTTTAGGCCTACATCCAGCAACGTTATAACTTCAAGTCATCCGCGGAAGAAAAGCGCGCCATTTAGGCTATGTGCGCCCTTTTAAGACACCGTAGTTGGTTGTCCTCTCTTCTGTTCGTCTGCTCGTGCCTGTCTTTGTACGCGTTCGTCTGCTCTTCGCTTTCTTCGATTATATAAAAATTCCGAATACAAAGTTTTTTCTTGTCTGCGAATTCGTCTCCGCCAGTCCGCGCCGTGTGATGTGTGCGTTCTCTCGTCTGCCAGTGTTCGCCCGCTTGTTAGGCCCACTCTGTGTCCGCGCTGCTGCTGCTGCACAAGATGCGGATTGTGAATGGACCGATTAAGCGAACGAAATCGAACGAATTTCTTGCACAAAATGCGTCCCTACAAAACCCCACTCACATCTTCTCCTTCCCTACGCCCCCCCACCCCACTCCCACCCCTCCCCCATCGCTGCAGTTTCCCGAGCTGTCTTCTGGCTGCTGCTGCTGCTGCTGCTGCTGACAAGGCCGCTTCCGTCAAGTTGTTTGCGGGTGAAAAGACCGTTTATCGCGGAGAGGAAATCAAACACTTCAGCCCTCCCCTCCTCCTCCCCCTCCCCGCCGGCTGCCTGCCTTCCGTTCCAGCGTTCTCTAAAATATACTCCACGCGGGGGGCGGGGGGGGGCGGAGGAGTGAGGGAAGGTAGGGGGAGGGGGAAGGAGCACCGGGTCCTGGCAGCCTGCCTCTTCCATTTCATACGATTAGGTCGAGCAAATCGCCGACACAATTACCGTGCACGCCGCCTCCGCGCGTATCCAATATCAACCGAAACCATATTCTGGCCTATAGATACAGTACACGCAAACACACATACATACATACATGCATACATACACAGGCGAGAAGACAGGCCTAAGATAGATAGGCCTAAGATGCATGGTTACGTTCAGTTTTTGCATCGCCCGAGTGGATGGGGGTGGGGTAGCATTAGGACTAGGTATTGTGTTCGAGAAACTTAATTTCTAGCATCTGAATCAGTCAGACGTTAGATAGTGGAGAGAAAAAACCCAATTAGAGAATTTCGAATCAGTCTGGGGTGCCCGCACATTAGGGCAAGAGGGGACACTTGCCTCCCTAGAAAATGCAAATGCATATACCCAATAATAATAATAATAATAATAATAATAATAATAATAATAATAATAATAATAATAATAATTGTAATCATGTTTTTTGCTCGAACACAATTAAGTCCAATAACGTTAACGCGAGCCGCTATAGAAGTTCGTTTCAGTGGCTGGCGTAGCCAGGGTTCAGGAATGCGGGGAGGGGGGTTGACGGTGGGTGCACTGACCAAGTCCTGACATTTTGGAGTGAAAAAGCCCATAAGCAAAAATGATCATGCATCGATTCTAGCCGCCTAGACATTGGGGGTGAGGGGGAGTTTAACATTTTTGTGGAACATACATTGGGGAGGTAATACTACTTGCCAAAATGTCAAAAATTTAGGGGGGAATTTAAAACTTGGGGGAATTCCCCCCAGAGAAGGTCTAGAATAAACACTGATCGATTCTGTTCCAATCATCCTAACCCTCCCCTCCCCCTCCCCTCCCGAAACCTTTCTCAACGTTTTTGCACAAATCCCTAAACTTCCTTAAGCCAGAATATGGATGGCCCCGTGGCTACACTAATGGCTCGCTTAATGATAGGCACACGAATTTTCTTTTTGTTCATGCTACCCCCCCCATCAACCCCAAAATTTCTCGACGGTTTTGCACAAATCCCACGACCGGTCCCAGCCAGAATAGGGGGGGGGAGTATACCATGTAACATATTAAGCACATATCAAAGTACAGTAACAACATGTGAATATGAAGACAAAAAACGAGAAAAGCTCACTAAACTTACAACTACTACTACTAATAATAGTAATAATAATAATGATAATAATGATGATGATGATAATACTACTACTACTACTACTACTATAGTAGTAACAGTAGTAGTAGTAGTAGTAAGTAATAATAATAATAATAATAATAATAATAATAATAATAATAATAATAATAATAATAATAACAGCACAGCAATAGTAGCAGTTTTCAATTTCAAAATTTATTAGTCATGTAAGTAAATTTACCAAACATATTGCAACACAGCAAAACACAATAAAAATATGTAGCACCTTTTAATTATGCACTTAATCCTTATCATGCAATTTGTTAATCCTTTAAAGGACACAATATCACAGGTAATATTATTTTTTTTGTAAGTTTACAACACTGCAAGAAAATTCTAACTGATTCATCTAGCCAGGAACGAAAGTACAACATAGAAAATTATAATTTAAACACAACTCATCAACCATGCTAAGGTTTCAATAAAACCTGAAAGGATGCCTGTCAAAGTAATTCTGGAACAATGTGTTATGCACACGTAATGTACAGATCATTAGCGTCGCCACGGGGGCAAATGGGGCAACTCCCCCCAGCCACCGCCTCCCCCAACCTGACTCCAGACCACCTATCAGATTCATGCAAATCTGATGAGAAAGTTTTTTGTGGAGGGAGTGTGTGGGGTGGGGGTAAGGAATTTGACACGCCAGCCCCTTCCCCCCACCCAAAATTTCTGGCTACGCCACTGGTACAGATATCTTAATATACAAAGGAATAGTGTAAAACAATTTCAAGCATGGCAGGTCCAAGAAAAAGTGTACTGGCAAGAATTTCTACATCATTATAATGCCATGACATTATCTCTAACAGCTTGAAACAGTTAAGCACAATTAATGTAATAATGTCACTTTCAATGGACAATACAAGCCGTGTAAAATCACAGCTGACATCGATATACCATTTATTCAGTAATGACTGGGGATTGAACTGCTGCAACAATATGTGAGTTTGACTGTCTTAATTTCCGTCGTTAGAAATGCAGTAAAACAAAATATACGTGCACCAGATGATTATAAGAAATTGTGGTTAACATATTTATCGGTTACTGAACTAGAAAATTAACGGCAATTTGTTTCCTGCACCCACCTCGCCCGGAAGTTTTTTCCACGGCACCCACACTCCGTTGTGATGGTAAGGCAGACCGGCGTCGTCGATCGTGGAATTATGGGGGGGCAGCGATCCCTTTTCGTAAAGTTTCACCCTCTCTCGAAGCATCTCGACCACGGCTTCTTGGTCGTCCGCTAAATTGTAAAACTCACAAGGATCTGCAGTGATGTTGTACAAGCATGGCTTCAGCCACGGCCTGCAATTGGTCAGCGCCTCTGGTGGTGGTGGGCCACAGTTGACGACAAGCGGGTTCTCCAAGCGGTTTCTTCTACTACCCTGTTGTCCCATCCTGTATACAGACTGGTGGCTATTAGTCGGATACAGTTCAGGACTTGATTGTCTACCGCTGAAATTATCATCCATTCTGTAGGTTTTCGCCATCCGTTCTTCGAAAATCTTCAATTCCTTTTCGTTTTCCCAGAATTTTATCGCGCGGTCGCACCCGCCAGGACATATATCCGCAGAGAAATTGGATTCCGGTCGTCTCGAGAAGATGTTGACGACCTGATCCGGAGGATACCAATCGTGATACTGTCTCGTGTATCCGCTTCTGGCGAACACGAGTTTCATGTCACCCGAGCGGATGGCGTATGATTCTTCGCGCTGGTCGATGTTCAACAGGATCTCGGTTCTGTCCGAGTCGACGTTGCGCGAGATCGCGGTCCACTGGTTCCTTCCGTCGAGATCTTTTGGAAGCTGTGACGTGTTGAAACCGGCGGCATGCAAAAGCGTTGGAAGCCAGTCTGTTACGTGCAGAAGGTGTCGTGAGGTGTAGCCGGACTTCTCGAGAAGCGGGCTCCAAATGAATCCTGTCCCACGTACCCCACCCTCCCACAGAGTAGCTTTCAGACCTCTGGAATTAACAAACATACATGCTCAATAATAATAATAATAATAATAATAATAATAATAATAATAATGAGGGAGGATCATGATGAATATGATGATAATTATAATAATAAAAAAGTAGTAGTAGTAGTAGTGGAGTAGTAGTAGTAGTAGTAGTAGTAGTAGTAGTAGTAGTAGTAGTAGTAGTAGTAGTAGTAGTAGTAATAATAAATATTATTATTATTATGAGGAGGATCATGATGATGAAGACGATGATAATTATAATAATACAAAATAGTAGTAGTAGTAGTAGTGGTAGTAGTAGTAGTAGTTGTGGTAGTAGTAGTAGTAGTAGTAGTAGTAGTAGTAGTAGTAGTAGTAATAATAATAATTATTATTATGAGGAGGATCATGATGATGAAGATGATGATAATTATAATAATACAAAATAGTAGTAGTGGTAGTAGTTGTGGTAGTTGTAGTAGTAGTAGAGTAGTAGTAGTAGTAGTAGTAGTAGTAGTAGTAGTAGTAGTAATAATAATAATAATAATAATAATAATAATAATAATAATAATAATAATAATAATAATAATAATAAGCATCCTATCTCAATCTTATAAAAATCAAATCATCTATCAACTGCAATTACATGATTACATCTATCGTAACCATCATTACTTTACACATCTCTTATAGCAATTCACAGACCATTATAATTATCTAACAAAAATATTAATATTAATTTAATCTTTTAATAATAATAATAATAAGCATCCTATCTCAATCTTATAAAAATCAAAACATTTCTAAACTTTACATCTATGCTATTTCCAATATCAAACAAAAATCTTAATTTAATCTTTTTACAATTTCTAAACTTCCGTGCTATTTCTCAACGCAGCATTACTTACCTCAAGGGCCAATTGTTGGCGTCGTTCATGTCAAACCCATTTGCGGGTCCTCCGTTATCAGTGGAGAAGACGATGATGGTGTTATTCAGCATTCCTCTTTCTTGCAAAGCTCTCGTTATGTTCCCGACAGATTCGTCCAAAGCCGAGAGCATGCCTAACGAAACAGAAAAACACAAGAGATGTTTAGATTTCCTCAAATAGCATGCATAAAGCTGTAAATTGCATAAATAAATCTTAAACAGAGATACATGGTTTCAGTTCAGCTGATCGATCTCTTTGGAAAGTCCTTGACCCCAGCACATAAAGGCTGGAACTAGTAGTGTGCAGAGAGTGGTGGGGCGCCTTGAGTCAAATCGATAAAAAAAATGTTTTAAAAAGGCCGTTGAGTCAGTTTTGCATCCCCATCTGGTCGGCGCTGGGGGTCACCGCCCCACCGACCCCCCTCTGCACGCCACTGGTTGAAACCCCTTGATAATATGGCCTTCTACCCAGTAACGTCTCAACCGTGATGACCCTTTGGTTCAAATGACCCTGCCCGACCCCACCTTGTCCAAGGTAGCTCAGCAGTGGGTAGGGTGAGATTCGAACCAACTACCATCCGATTGCCTGGCAGGAATTCTACCACTATTCTGCCGCATCGTCTCCGCCACAGAATTCCAAATATGACAATATTGAGAAATGCAGTAGTAGTCGTTGCCTGCGTAAAGACGTCTGTTCGGATCCTTGATGTGCGCCATTTTCTCCACGTATTTCCAGGGCGCTTCCAGCGGCGTAACTGGATTCCCAGAATGCACCGCCTGGTGAGCCATGTACAGATACAGAGGCTGAAAGATCCAACAACAGAAGTTTTCACAGATCATATGAGGTAAACAGGCAGCAGTTTTGTCACATAAACAATTTCAAAAATCTGCAGTAGGTGCACAATGAATGTCCTTCAGGCTTCACAGCAACACAGCATAAAGACAATAATTTGAAAATTTATTATGAAATTCTAATACCGGTGGTTAATCAGAGCAATATCATTTGGGGGAAATTAACCCCCCCCCAACCACAAAATCCCCCCCAAACTCCCAGCACTGGCACAAATTTTTGTATTCAACTATGTCTCTTCCCCCTCCAGCCAAGTCTTACCCCCCCCACACACACAGACACACAAAGGCCTGGAGTCTGGATAAAACAAAAACAATGGTTTCAGGCTATGCCGTGAATGCTGAAAATGTAAAAATGCCATCGAAAATAGAATGTATCTATTAAAATAAATACATGCGCAATTTAGTGTATAAAGTGTTTAGTTTAATGATCATAATGCAGGATATGCCTAAATTTAAGTCACTGTTCAAGAATCTTACATTTAAAGAACATTTCGTTCAACAGGATATAGTCTCAATCTACCTTCGTGATATCATGCTTGTTGATGATACGTTCGGCCCGTTGCGTGAAGAGTTCGGTCGAATACTGTCCAAAAGCCGTATTCACGACCTCATCATCTTGTCGGAAATCCAATCCCCAAGCCTTTTTCTAAGCCACAGAAGATAATGCTACAGATCTTAATTATACACTGTCGTCATGAAATATCAAATCCATTCTACTGAATTTTGTGATTTCTTAACATAAAAACAATGCATTTGTTGAATTAGAGCCCATTACCTCAGTTTTTTCGGAAAATTTTCTGTGTTTATTTATCCAAAATTGCTATCGTTACTATATTATACCAGGAAAAAAGATAAAAGGAAGACCAAAGAAGATGCCAGTGGACTAGAAGATGAAAACAGACGCACAGCCATGCAAAACTAACACACAAATCAAAGATGTTCAGGGCTCCATTGTTCCTGTGATAAGACAGAACCTGATGACTATTATTATTATTATTATTATTATTATTATTATTATTATTATTATTATTATTATTTTAAAATATTTAAAAATATATGCAGTCCATTTTTGCTAAAATGAAATATAAATTGCACAAAAATGCAATTCTCATATTAATAATTTTTAACTATTATTATTTTTATTATTATATTACCATTATTAATAATATTATTCTCAGCCATATTATTATTATTATTATTAATTATTATTATGATTATATTTAAAAATATACAGTCCATTTTTGACAAAATTATAAATATAAAATATTATATTATTATTAATTTTCAAATATTATTATTTTTATTATTATATTACTATTATTAATAATATTATTCTCAGCAATATTATTATTATTATCATTATTAGTATTATTATCAGTTATACTAACATAGAATTTTAGAAATTGATATACCAAACTGATCTGAAAGTCACTAAAGTTAAGAACCAGCGTACATTTAAACCATCTCCAGCATGCGTATGGTCCCAATAGTCTTCACATCCTTGGTAATATCCGAAATGAGAATCGAATCCACGGTGTGTTGGAGTGTAGTTTCTGGCGAAAAAGCCCAAATGCCACTGAAAATAGTACAAGCACCGATGTTTAAACTAGCTCTGACCCCCACTGTCTATACAATAAAGCCACAGTTTAATAACAACACTTTGCAAGATTTAAAGTGGCTTAGGAGGCATTACTGCCTGCGTGAAAGCCACTAGGGGCACTAACAGGGCTTGAACCCACTCCGCCAGCCTGACGCTCCAGCACGTAACCCACTCTGCCATCTTCCGCCCTCTAAACTTGGACTATGTACCACAAATTGGTTTATATGGCTAGCTTCAACAGTACCTAAATTGAATTGACAAATACTTGTTGTCAATAATGCCATAAACTACTCCTCAGCATGTAGTCTTAGTATATGGACTAACAGGGGCATAGCCAGGCATTTGATTTGGGAGGTATAAATATTTTGGGTGGGTATAAATCTTAACTATAAACCACATAAACCATATAAACCACATATAACCACATGTAAATCACTTTAAAAGCTTTAAGGTAGACTTTTTTTTGGGGGGTATATATACCGATATACCCTCCCCCCCCGTCGCTACGCCCCTGTGGACTAACGATCATATTGTAGCGGTAGTATGTGTCCAAGATTTTTAAAAAATTTAATTACCTTTCCCACGATGTGGGTATCATACCCCAACTGCTTCAAGTATTCAGGCATTATGGTCTGGTTGAGAAGCAGGCCAAAAGGTTCCGCAGAAACAAGGACATAGTGTTGCAAACCGACCTGCACAGATCAGATAATAGCTGTACGTAATAATCAAAAGGCTTCACAAAGTGCACGATCATCAACACCAAGCAACTTACTTACTTATCTTACTTATCACCATTTCATACACATTTATTCTAATTAGTTTTACTGAGGAGACAACTTGTCTGAAATAAATATCAGTAATATATATATATATATATATATATATATATATATATATATATATATATAAAAAATTCTTTTAACATTTTATTTTATTCTTATTTTTTATTTTAGTATTTTAATTTATTCAGTTTTTCTAAATTTATTTTATTATATATATATATATATATATATATATATATATATATACAATATATATAAAGCGTTTTTGACTTTGGTATTTTACACTATGCTAATATATAAATTGTCCAATTAATAATAATAATAATATATATACAATATCCATGGACTTGCTTGTACCCTGATAGGATAGCGTCCAGTCATGAGAGCTGCCCTTGTTGGGGTGCAAAGAGGCTGCACGTAGTAGTTGGATAGGATGACGCCATCGTACGCCAAAGAATCCAGGTTGGGAGTTGGGATCTGCTTCGAGCCATGAAAACTGACGTCATTCCATCCCTACAAAAAACAAGCTCATTCAAAACACAATCAGCATTCCAGATCCACCATCATCATCATCATCATCATCATCATCATCATCATCATCATCATCATCATCATCATCATCATCATCATCATCATCAACATCATCATCATCATCATCATCATCATCATCATCATTGTTGTCATCATCATCATCATCACCCACCACCACCAATGTCATGTTCAATTGAGTCGACATCAATTCCTGGCGATATTATGTATGAGCTTCAATCGATCCATTGATTGATCAATCAATCAATCAATCAATCAATCAATCAACTTTTATGGATCTACTATCATGATGCCTCGGGCATCAGCTGATGGCAAACCAAACCCAATTCAAATTAGAATTAATTTCCTCCATTTTTCTCCATTCGATCCACCATACAACAGCCTAAATATCAGTAATATATATTTGTTCTCATATCTTCATGTCACAATGATTTCAACACACAAGAAATGGCTAAGACACGCACATTGATATAAATAATCTACTACATTAAAGATAATTACTAAGTCATCTGCCAAGATGAAGACGATATTTGGTCTTGACAACGTCGAACACATCACCAGGGAAAGTAACCCAAATGCGGGCAGCAGCGAAAGTTTCCAACTCATGGCTTTAATATCAGTTCAGTTCACATCTTCATTTTAAAAAATAAGCTGTCGTTAAACCAGGAAACGTTAGAGTGCTACAATAGAAGAATAGTCTCATATCGAATGCACTTAGTGAATGGTCAGTATTCCAAATGTACTTTCTTACTATTTGTACACAATATTAGGCTAAACCACAAAACAATTAAATAAAAAATTATTTAAATACACCAGTATCAATTATTTTTATTGTTGCAATAACTTATCCTAATAAAAAACGAAACACTTATTATAATGACAATCAATAAACTTCTATGACGCCACTATCATAATTCCCAGGACATCAGCCCATGGCGCACCAAATTGCCACCAATATTAATCACCTCGTTAGAAAAATAATGAATGCCACTTTTTTCTCACACAGGGCAGTCCCTACTGAACCACTTTAAACCTTGTTATATTATATTATTATTAAACAAAAACCTATTCCTACTATAATAATACTAAACCTCATTATAATAAGTTAATAACATTAATAACATGTCATATGCTGATATCACATTTTGAGGGTGTATTTGGGTACGTGATGGCGGTGATGTCTGTGCCCCACCTTCTAGATCCGTCCCTCAACTAGGCAACTAGGCCTATAGACTATGGAGCTATAGAGTTTCAAAATCGAAATACCACCGACGTGATTTCTACGATCCTTCACTCTGATCTGAAAAGAGCATCATCAATCGATGCTAAATACATTATTATAATGACGCTAAAGAAGATTATTTTTGCATTGTATAAGTGCGATTTAAATCATAGATGATATTAAAGTCTATGATTTAAATGTTACGAGAGATCAGCTGACAACAGAAAACTAAACAAATAATTAATTAGCAAAACAAAGAGGAAAAAATGTCACCGTAAGTAAGTAAGTAAGTAAGTAAGTAAGTAAGTAAGTAAGTAAGTAAGTAAGTAAAGTAGACGTTTTGACATCCTCAGCGAACGAATGAGCGGTGAATTAATATCTTTTGGAATGGTGTTTTATTTTCAACTCATTCTGCGAATGAAACGTCGTCTAGTTGTATTTATATTTTATAGTAAAGCCCATGCTATAACTGTATATATAATAGTAAGTAAAATCTCGTGAATTTCTATAGCGCTTTTAGAGGCAGTACCGCAGTAGCTCGTTATTCCTATACTCTTAATCCTAGTATGATGTAGCTATAGCAAAAGATGGGGTCATGCATGCAGGGTTATTTAATCCAAGAGGTCATATTATATGAAAAATTAGGTAACATTTTCAAAATGATGTTGAAATTTGCTTAATAATCCAGCTGATACAAGACTTTTTCACACCATTGTAACTCTACTAGTTTCGATAACCTTACTCAGCTGTGAAGACAGCCACTTGGTGTTTTGAATAGGACCTAAATTTAATTTACCAGTCACACAGGGTAACTGACTATTGCAAGTTTTGTTTTCTGCTTCCAATAATTAACAGTTGGTTTCCTAGCATTAGCCTAATTCTTGGTGTTTGGAACTTGTAAAGTTAACTGCAGCTACAATAAACCAGCTAAGCTGGTTCTCTTTAAATTTGATAAACCCATTACTAGCCCTCCTACTCCTATGGTAGCATGAGTTTCTTAATATTATTGCAATCACATTTATGATTAAAACCATTGGGGGGACCAGGCACTCAATGGGGGGCACGGTCTCCCTGTGGAGCCGCCACTGATCATCAATATACTGTAATTGCAGCAAGAGTGCTTCTGAGTGATTTGTATAAGAGGCGCTATACAAATATTCTACTCTACTACATTACACTACATTTCATATAAGGTAAGGCATTCACATCTAATATCGTTCTTCTTAATAATATTATAAGCCTTTTCTGTCTGTCACGTAATCTAATGCTTCCTTAGACATGCAAATGTGTAATTCAATTCCAGGTTACTGTAAATTCTCTAATACAATCTGGTCTCGAAGATAAGCCAGGTCTCCAATAGAAGCCTAATGCTGTACAGCATCTTTAATACATTTACATATTACACGTTCAGACTAACAGATAAACTTTAAAACTGTTAAAATTAAACTATTTTGTGTTTTAAGTCAATAACATAGACGAAGCAAGAAAGTGAAATATGGCAAGTTGAAAACGTTCTAGTTAAATGTAAGTTGTTTTAATAGAACAGTCACTACAATGTGATATTAGACAGGTTTGACTACCTAAACTTTCCTCTGCTTAAAACTGTAACTCAATCACTTCTATACTCAGAAAATGCAGTGGCATAGTCAAGGGGAGGATTGGAGGGGGGTTAAAGCCCCCTTGGTTGTCCGACAACAACATTTTATATTGCATATTATTTTATTATTATTCTGATACTTATAATATAATTCACTTAATCAAGCACAAAATAATAGTTGACGACATTTATTTGCTTGACGGAATATTTTCCATTTGGGAATCACACCTTTTTTTGCTTGTCAGAAATTTCCAAAGTTGGGGATCATGGGAACCATAACCCCCCCAGGGGAATCCTGGCTATGCCACCGATAAAATGTACCCAATAAATATGGAAATATGGGCTGTAAGTCTTCTTAAAGCGTAAAAACTTATTGGAAAAAAAGATTACCTAGTGCAATAATTTAACATGCGTACATGAGAAATGCAGAAATGCTTGACATGCACGACGGAGATTAGTGCCGAATGCAAAAATGAGCGCGACAATTAAGCGGATTATTAATTGCATACTCTTGTGTTAAGTTGACGCCATTTTGATTCACGCACGCGTGCATATTTAAGCCCGAAAGTGCTGCAAGTGTTTGCAAAATAACATCAACAAGGGTCATCCATATAATACATACGCAAAGAGGGGTGGTTTGGATTTAGGAGATTTTGCATATGTACGCTGTGCAAACGGCGGGTTGAAAATATGCCTTTTTTGCATACGTACTATATGGATGAGCCCCAAGAAGTGTGAATAACAAAGGCACATAGTCAGTGAAGTACGTTGTTATTTGTCATCGTCAAGCATGACAGAAATTGACAGAAAGACCTCACAATATGCTAATCTTAACTGAGCAAGAACACAAACTGATGTGAAAGACAGGAGATAGGCAGGGTCATCTGGTTGTCTTTATACTAGTCCACGACAACGTCACTAAGATGTTGATGATCCCTGGTCAGGAAAGTACAGAGTATTTCCGACTCCGTTCTCATGTTCCACCCGGTCCCGGTCGCGCCGTACTGTCGACGGCGGCAGACGGCACGACAGCCGCGACCTCTCGACGTTGATCACGACCCTCTCGTCGACTTCCGATTTCGCCGATCGCGCCGCTATGGACTGCGTCAGCGTGTGTATAAGCCACATGCGGCGCAGTATGACCGAAACCATCACTGCGATGGCCACGCTCAAAACTATCGACCATACGATCAGTCCGGCGGTGATGACGTTAAGGTTCGAAACCGTCGCGTTAAGCAGGTCTATGTGTTCCGCTGCTTCTTGATTTGCGACGTCCAGATCATCGCTCAACGCTGAAAAGACAATCGCACTGCATTTCACGCATTCGTTTAGCACGATAAGTTATATATATATATATATATATATATATATATATATATATATATATATATATATATATATATACTTAATTAGTAATGTCTAGATTGCAGTTGCTTGAATGCCGTGGGGAGGAGATGCATTCTTTAGTGCTTTCAACAAAAAAGATTTTAGACCATGACATGAATAAGAATGGCTGCTAAGGGTCGTCCATAAATTACGTCACGCCTAACGACTAACAAGGAACAACCTGTGTGAAAATTCTTGAAGTTTATTCACTTATTTTTAAAAGGAAAATGACTAATATTTGAATTTAATTAAGAAGTAAATTTAAGTTTCTGAACCGGCCACCCATTGGCTGAATCAAAAGTAACATTAACTCTAGTATGAAATAGTTTCAAAATGCTACAGAAGACTTGGTGGAGTAGTGGTATGATTCTTGCCGTGCAAACCTTAGGATTGTGGGTTCAAATTCAACCCTAGCCAATGCATAGCAATCTTGACCTTGGGTAATTTGTTCATCCCAACATGCGATGTACTTACAATTCTTCACCTTGTGAATGACTTAACTGCATTAGCA